>CAJQZN010042612.1:0-14748 GCA_907164685.1 Colias eurytheme | reverse complement strand
TTGCCATTTCAATTTAAAAGACTGCAGTTTCCAATAAAATTAGCCTTTAGTTTTACAATTAACAAAGCGCAAGGACAAACTTTAAAATAATGTTGTGGCATTAACCTCAAAGAATCCTGCTTCTCTCACGGTCAGCTATATGTAGCTTGCTCAAGAGTAGGAAATCCGAAAAAATTATGTATATATTATACTCCGGACAATAAAATGAAAAATGTTGTTTATAAACAAGTATTGTAAATAATGAGAAAATGTTTTCAATAAACTTTTTTTTTTTACTTTTTACGTCATAGTTTATTTTTTTACTTCGACTCTACCACGTCATCTCATATCAACTCCCGGGCGAAGCCGGGTTTTTTAGCTAGTCTTAATATAGAAATAAAAATATTTGATAGTATCAATTAGGAGTCGTCAAAATCTTAACATCTAACATCTGCAGATCTAAACAAGATCAAGCCTTCCACCGCTTCGCATCGCACATGTACACATTCAAGGCCATCCTAAAAACATAAGAGCGATTTGTCAAGTCATCAAGCGCAGAGCCGTAATGTTTACAGCAAGCCTATCCCAACACTAGCGCCGTTGAGCCGGGCCGCGTGAGCCGAGCGGCGAGGCCACCGCGTAGCCGAATAACGAATTGCCATTTATCTACGAACCTCCAAGGTGACTCCACGGACACACGGTCGATGAACTGGCGCGCTTGTTATTATGAATATCTATTCGCGCCTCAACACACCGAAAATCGCATGCTTACGCGATTTTATCGAATTCAAGGCCACCCGCCCGCCTGGGCTACTTTTTTGTCAGCCAAATACCAATGAACGGCTAAAAATTGACCGTCTATTGGACCTGACCAAGGACAACATGATTTAGCACACTTTTTACACTTTGGCCAGTTCCTACAGGAGGACGAGTATCTTACATACTTGCCCATTATCATTTAATCCTAAGCAAATGTGATGAACCCCGAAGTATTTATGCATAACACTCCTTAAGCAGTAATCCAAATTTTATTATAATACAGCTTTACCTTTTCATGATTAACAAAGCCAATTACTTTTGTACAATTTACGTAATTAAAAATATAAGTCAGAGAGCTCCTTCTAGAATATTCTCATTTGAGTGATACTAATTAGTAATTACTTACTTTACTTTAGTCACTTTAAAGAATAAGTAGGTTATTTCGTAAATCCCAAACCAGTTCATTTTGAAAAATCTATTACGTTATACATATAATTGTACCTACTGCTCCACATTATGATCAGAATACCTATTCCTTTAGAATTTATTTAAAGAACATTCCAAGTATGACTGACAATGGTTATTCTTATTTATATCGCAATTTTTATTTTTTATCATGTGCATACTCAAAGTTTTAGGCCTCTTGAAAATCTTATGAAATTTATTAGATATAATCGCATGCAATAGCTCTATGCAATAAGCAATCAATAACTAACCACATACTCATGAAAGTATTAGAGAAATTAATAAATTCAAAGCAAAGCATTTGTGATTATTCGCTTATCGCACACAATAAAAGACTAGGTTTTTATTTGCCTCTTTATCAGAAAAATCGTGACGTACATTAGCAATAGCCGATAGAAATAAATATCAGCGAAGCGACGCATTGTTTATGAAAATCCCGGACCTACCACAACATTATGATCGTTTAGCATTGCCAACGTCTTTGCCATATTTTTCCATATGTTATCATATCGATATCTCTTGTTACACGATAAAAAATCAACTTCAAATAAAATATCAATTAGCTGTCACGCTGTTGTTACGAAAGTTTTCAATTATAAAGTACTAGGTATTCGCCCGCGGCTTCGCCCGGGCAGTCAAAGAAAAACCCGCATAGTTCCCGTTCCCGTGGGATTTCCGGGATTGCGTCATTTTCCTGGGATAAAAAGTAGCCTATGTCCTTTCTCGGGTATCAAAATATCTCCATACCAAATTTCATGAAAATTGGTTCAGTAGTTTAGGCGTGATTGAGTAACAGACAGACAGACAGAGTTACTTTCGCATTTATAATATTAGTATGGATGATAAAGAACCACTTAATTGAATCGTTTTAGGCATTACCGGTTTTTCTTTTGTTCCGCTGTAATATCACAAACATCGATCGAGCTATTTTGAGTTATCTCAAATATCGGATATCGACAAACGTGTGGGCTGTAAAACTCGTTATTAAGGTTAAGAGATTTATGTAAGGAGACTAACAATTCTAACACGGACAAAACGTGTTCGTATCAAAAACTGAGAACATAATTAGTAATTACAAAACTGACAGACTTTTTTGCGAGCTGTAATTTGCTTCGCTGCAACTTTTGACAAATTGATTTAGGTACCTTTTGAGGATATGTTACAAAAAAATGTAATTGAGAATTAACAATCGAGAATTGTATATATTTGCTAAGTCCGGCATTCCAAATCGGTTACCATGGTAAATGCTTCTGCATGTTATACATAATGCAAATATTCAATCCTTTCCCATACATAATTGAGCCGTGCATATTGCATACACTTTTGCAATGTACGTAATACTACAAAAATACACTTAAATTGAACTCAATAAAAATTTAAAGAAAATTATAGCTTCAACTCTAGTTTAAATAACTTTTTATCACGGAAACCTACTCCTAAAAGTAGGCATTGGAAACGTTTGTAATCTATTGAGCTCGTTCGTTGGAAATTCTCGAGATATTAGTCAATGGAAATGTAGCTCCATAAGTATTCTTTTAAGTCTTCAATACTTACAAGAACCTAGCGTTGAATGAACATACTTATCCCCAGCGGCGGCCTTAGGGGGTGGCGAACGGGGCAATCGCCCGGGGCCTCGCTCTTGCAGGGGCCTCGCGCAACAAGCAACAACCCACCCAAGCAAATTTAAAAAAATGAAAATGTGTGCGTGTACTGAGTATGTTCATGCGTGTGTATGAAGGAAACGACGATATTATCTCGGTGCTGAAATACATACATAATAGAAAACAAATTAACTGAAGTTTACCCCACTATCGAAATAGTCCTGAGAATTATTGCCACCACACCTGTGACAGTTGCGTCTGCTGAAAGGAGTTTTTTGTGGAGTTTTTCGAGGCTTAAAATTATTAAAACATATTGGTACGGGAGCTATTAACGTTTTAAAAAAAGTCATTTTAGTATAGTTGGGTTTTTGATATACTATTTCTCTTGCTATTTCGGTTAGAGTCCGCGCTGTCTGACTGGCAGTAGTGGTTGCGTTTATTAGTGCGCACAGAAAAGTATCCGTAATTTAAAGTCATTTATTAAGGCGTAATTTTTAATCTTTTGCCTTTAGATAGATCCATCAGACATAAATTTGTTATTGCAAGACGTTTTTTTCGTTGTTAAATAGGTGCCATACGCAATTTTTTATTTCAAAATCATTAAAATGTCATCGAAATAAGTGAAATTACATCAACATGATTCCGCTTAAAAGGTAAGTAATAACTTTATTACTTATATTATATTATCCTTTTTTAATACTTATATTGAATAATTAGTAAACTAACACACGATATAGTAGTAGTAGCCAAAATAATGTTAAGAACAGTCGACAGATATGGCTAGTACAGAATATCATGTATTCCAAGGTAGAAGGTCTAAAAGAACTATAGGTACACCTGCATTTGAGGTATGGAAGGCATATCCGAATGTCACACGAGGATTTGAAGCACTTTACAGTGGCAAATATGCAGACAGTGAAATTGAAAAGTTTGTGATTACAATGCATGATAGGTAAGGACGGTCACGGTATTTTAAGGATACTCTTATCCAGAACCTATATTTTTTTTATAATTATTATAAGTACATGTTTGTTTTTTACATTGTACCCCGCTGTGACAGTTAATGAGGGTCGCAAACAAATTTTTAACAAAAACGGACAGCCAAATCGAAAATTTGCCTCCCACAGAAGCTGCCCTTAAACAACACACCTTAAGGGCAGTTTTACAGGCTGTATATATTTAGGGACCTAAAATAATCAAAATGTTCCTTGCCCATCTGAAATACAAAGAAAAGAGAAGCTTTGAATTGATAAGATGTCGGTGCGTGAAATCTTGCAATTCCAGATTGAAGTGTTTTATACGCCAGCTCAAATGTACCGAATTATGTAATTGTGGAGGTGGTTGTCATTATTATTAATACAAAAACGTTCTATTATTATATATCTTTATTTTTAACAATGTTACCTGACTTCGTTTATAATTTAAAGATGATTAAAAATCACACTAATATTATAAAGACGAAAGTGTGTGTGTATCAGTTAACCAGGTCCTACCAGACAAGATAACATGGTATAGGACAAATAAGTACGAAACACTCGATGGGCGAGTCAGACTCGCACTTGACTGGTTTTTGTTTTATGTTATTGCTTATTTTTCGGGTCTATTAGCCGTCCCCTACGCTGCGCTGACGAACGTTCCTCTACTTTCTATAATTTATTTCACATTGAAAATGGTAAGATATATGTTACATGTTAATGTTTTTATAATCTGCATGAAATGGCCTTTCAGACAGTATTTTTTTATAAACCAAGTTTGATACAAAAATATAAAAATATACTGGTTTGTTTGGATTTTGCCACTGCCAAAAGTTTATTATTTTAAAGATTGTGACATATTTTGCTACGGAACCCTAAAAAACTGGTATGGGGAATGAATCGGGCATCATCTAGTTACCTGATAACGACACCAAACTCGACTCAAAGGGCCAAATGAATCCGCCAGAATTTTTTTTCCAAGCGCCGGGCGCTCTGTTCTATAACCCCCCCTCCCTCCCTTCTGCCGGGGAGTAGACACTGGCTACCAGGCGATTTGGGCTTAGGTGGACGAGTACAACATTCGTATCAAATGGCATTGTTTTACTCAAAAATGTATACCTTTTCCCATAAGAAAACGGACTATCACGGGGACTCATGTTGATGGAATTTCACTTATTTCGATGACATTTTAATGATTTTGAAATAAAAAATTGCGTCTGGCACCTATTTAACAACGAAAAAAACGTCTTGCAATAAAAAAATTATGTCTCATGGATCTATCTTAAGGCAAAAGATTAAAAATTACGCGTTAAAAATGACTTTAAATTAAGGATATTTTCCTGTGCAGATAAGATGTGCACTAATAAACGCAACCACTGCGACCAGCCAGACAGCCCGGACTCTAACCGAAATAGCAAGAGGAACAGTATATCAAAGAACCAACTATACTAAAATGCTCTCTTGTCAACGTTGGTAGCTCCTATACGATATTTGAGGAATTCGATGACACAAGATCGGCTTTCAGCCCTTGCTATTCTTTCAATCGAAAATGACGTAGCTCATTCGTTGGATTATTGTGCTTTAATTAAAGATTTTAGCCTTAGGAAAAGCCGCAAACATCAATTTTAAAATTTATCATCTCTGTATTTGTTAATTTGGTAAATCTTTCTATGTATAAATATATAAATATTTTAAAACTCAAATTTTATTTATTTGTATAACTTTATCATTTCTCCTCAAACATAACAAATACCTAAACCAAACAACCAGACCTACTTTCGCATCACATACATTTCACAAAGAGCAAAGGGCCTCGCAAAGGGCCTGCCGCCCGGAGCCTCGCAATGGGTAAGGCCGCCGCTGCTTATCCCACAAGACGATTGACGTTAGAGAAGGAAATGAATTCAGGGCCGTACGCTTTTATAAGAGCTTCTTTCAGCGATATTCGGTAAACATTCAAGCCGAGCATTGCTTAACATGTTCTCGAAATTAGCGCAGCGATTGCATTTGATTGGCACGTTAAAAATAGACAAAAAAGTCTACTTATATAACGTGCAGCATTTGCGTGTGGTCCCACAACGTCCAAGGTAACATTAGTTATTCACAGACAGACCGCCCGTCGATGATTTCACTACGCCCAATCAGAGAGTATTGCAAACAAGTTACACACTTGATCTTTGCGATAGATATCATGTCATTAAAATTAAATCTGATTGGAATACGGAAGAACAGCTATTTCCTTGACCAGTTTTGACAGGCAGTGTTTATCCTAACACTGTTTGAAATTAATTTGAGAGTAATGAATTCGGAAGACCAAATACTTCCTGTACTTTTTGAATAGGTATACGATTAACGATGTGTGATTAAAAATTGCATTTTGAATTTCAAGGATACCTAATTAAATGTCTCTAGCTTAAAAATCTGCATTATGATTTGTACATAAATATGTACATAATTATTTGTGTCCCACGTACGAACGTACTGTAGTAACTAAATGCTATATAATTCATGTCAGGTGCCAAATCACAAAAACCTACGTAATCTCCGGAAGAATTTTATTCTCGTTCCAACAAAAAAAAATCAACCGACTCCTACTGTAAAAGTTATTTTTACGAACAAACAACACAAATTATTCAGATAGTGAGTAATGAAATAAATTTAGAAGCACCAAAGCTACATGTCGAAATAGCATTAAGTTTTATGATTCCAAGTAATCAAATCATAATTTTAAAATATCAAACCTCAGTTAATTATGGGTTTGCGTAATAATATATCAATGTCTACCCGGAGGCGAATCTAAACGGGCCTGGGAGATTCGTGTTAATCGTGATTCGTGAGTGAATAATTTAATTATAATTATCATCTTAAAGAGAATCAGACGTCGCGCCTAGCGTTACGTATATGGGTAGGTCAGGTCCGTGAACCTACAAAGAGAAACCCAGGCAAATTCGGCGGCGGCTGTCGAGGTAAAAATAAATAGAGGGGAGATACGAATAGGGTGGGGTGGGAAGGCGGGTGGAAGGTGCGAGGGCGCGGGGCCGGGGCGGGGGTTGCGTCTAGACGGCGGCCTTGACCGTGGCGTGGTTTCCGCGCGCTCCGACCCACTGTCGCAACTCGCAGCCCACCGACCGACTGCGGAGCATGCCTTGCCACTTCGAGCAACGGTATACGGGAACGGCGAACGTGCAGCGTGCCCTTACTACATTATTACCCTAAACGGCCATCACGTATCACCACTTATATAAAACGACAGATATGGAAGGTGGTGATTTAATTTCAAATGTTAAAAGAACTGTTGCGTTACATAAATAAAATATATAAAATTATACATGATTTGAATTTAAAATAAGCCAGAATTATTCATCTTTATTAAAAATTCTTAAGTGGCAATTTATTAATTTATGAATATTCTTTACAAATTGTTACTTTTTAAAGCAATTATCATTGTCCATGTCTACACTCAATATCTAGATATATAAAGTATAAAAATAAGGATACAAGGACAATAATGTTAATGTTAATAAAACCATAAACGCATTAATAAATAAATGGCCCCTCATAATGGCAGCGAAAGCCCAAAGAGCGAGCGATGAAAATGAGCTAGAACAAGGCGGTCGGTAAGGCGCACGCCGGTCTGTGAACTCTAGCGATTCGACATTGTGCCGACATTGAGTCGGGGCTAAATAATGCAGATAGCGCGGTGTCAACGACCGACATCGCCCAATATCACCACGCGGACAACTACCAAAAACACCTGCCCAGCTCTACCGCTCTACCAATCTAACCGCTCTACCGCCCCGACCAATAGGCGAGCGGCTAGATACGACCTACCACAATCTCTAGGCAATTGTGGCAACATTTACATACTTTCTGAAGCGATGCGTGACACACGAAGGTGTTTCGCAAACATTCATCATAAATCACATCTCATCGCCGTTCTCGGTATTGGGATATTGAAATTCCTTCATGTAAAACAAAGGAAGGCATAAGCAAAACTAATCTGATATAAAAGCAGAACCAAAAAATTCGGTACTTAGCTTGTTTTAATATTGCGTGACACAATCATTATCTTAACGATAATACGTACCTATATCACAATTCGTAAAGTATTAGTACAGGCCTGCAAAATTGATCATGTAAATGGAAAAAAAAGCAATTAATTTAAGTATTAAAAACAGGAGCTAAAAATATAAATGATGTTTTAATTATAAAAACACAAAATACATCAAAATGATAATTTTTAATTGCACGAAAAACATTAGGTACCTACCTACCTAAGTAATGCGCATTCTGCATCTTTGTAAATAAAATTGAAAAGGTATGCAAAGGAATAAGGTGACCCAGTCACACGTTACATCATTCGTACCGCACACGACAATGAATGTTAAAAACAATAGAAAGTGGTTAAAAAGCGGTGAATACATTTCAATATAATACATGTAAAGAGGGGCTTATGATTTTATATAATTCGGAAATGGTTCGAAGCTCGAATGTCGGTTGATTCACGCAGACGCTGAACTAGATGGGGCGGGGGGTGCGACGGAACGCCGGGTGACATTGCGCGGCCGATGACATCGCGCCCGACCTATACCAAGGCTCGCGCCGCGGAAAACTACGCCTCACCGCTCTCTCCCTAATCACTCTTGATATTTTTCGGAGGCGCTCAGATGAAAAACAACATTTATACATCCAGATAAACGAATTACTTTATCCGTCTGACAATGATTTAGAGGTAATTGTCTACAGAGTTAAATAAGCTACGTAAAATATAAGGCTAGGGAAGATTAGATCGCAAACTCATGAATTTTTATTCCATTTTAACGATATCTTTGTGCTATTTATGTTTTACCGTTACCTCTAAAATTTCCAAGAAATCTTAAAAAAATTTAAGGTTGAGTTGGTAATTACGTATGATATCCTCGTCACAAAAGATGGAGTATGAGATAACTGATTACGGGTATTGCATAATATAAAGGACGGGTCAATAAAAGTATTACAACATTTATGCGACAAGCATGACAAACCGAAAGCCGGGATTACTTATAAATTCACAAAAAGTACAATTTCGAAGGCGCTTTTTCTCTCATACAACCGTAATACGGTCCTGAATAATAACATATTTAGGTCACACATTTGAGCAGATCCGTGAAAAGAGTAAATACATTTAAGAAGTGAATTTAAAAAGAATGTGAAGAAAATAAAATGAAAAGTCTCGCGGCCTAATAACGTGGTATTTAATAAGTGGCTTTTGATGGCCTGACCTTTTAATTAAAACAGTGTTTTCTAGCGACACATCTATAACGCTGCATTAAAAAACAAACCTTGCTTTATCTTTGCAGTGAATAAAATAGTGCATGATAAAAATGTCAAGTGTATTTAGACATTTTATATCTATTTTATTGCGTAATTAGTCAAAGGTACGGAGTACAAAATTAACGGGTGTTAGGCTATTACCTAAATTAGTTCTACGTGGTACTGGAAGATACAGCAAAGTAGGTAGGATTCTTATTCCTAAATAATTGTCTGGTTTTAAAATTCCTGGTTTGAAAAGACTGGAAGATTTTGTTAAACATCATAACGCAGTCGAGAATATATATTAAATGTCGTAATTATTAAGGTACATGCCTTTAATTAAATTGACATGCTCAAGTTTGCTTATCAATTTTCACGGATTACACAAAGAATACTCACATTTTCACATTGCATTCCACACTCATTTTATCAAATAACATCCAATACATTATACACACGTTTAAAAACTGCAATTTCCATAACCGTGATTTCAGGACCATCCGGTTTAAAATTCATAAAGTTTACGACGCGGATATTTACAATCATGATGGGGTCGATGATACAAAACCAGCTTGTAACGTTGTAGATGTAAACAAACGTAGCGACAGTTACGCACTGGCACGCACTGCGTACGCGCACATCACGCCTCGCCCCACCAGCGCACGCGCCGCCCAAGCACGTGCCCATCGCCTTTCAGATTGGTCCCTTCGATAATGCCGCCACGAATAACTCACGTATATATAGCCCTTCGAAATGCAACAACGAATGAGTGCCGCAGGTTAACACTTTCCCAAGTGACCCCAATAAACGGCGCTCACCATTGGCTGGTCGCTTCGAAGATTTACCTGCTTTTACGTTATGTAAGAGTTCGTTGTTTACATCGTTTAGGTTATGTATAAAAGATACAGCGCTGTATTTTAGGGGCTATTATGAAATGATTGGGTACAATTGTGGTACCTAAACATTTTATGAAGTTTCTGAAATAATTTCATTGATGAGATCAAGATTTTAGACACACACCTAAAATATAATTAAGGCCAAGTGAAATTGCCGAAAAAAAATCTGCTAATCATAAGTTTATTCTTTATATTCATGCACAAATACCTAGTCCGAACTTTGAATAAAACATCATATGATATTAAATATATGACCGATAACTATGATACATAATTTAACGCATGATTCACCACGTGCATTATAAATCAAGCCGAGTGCTTATCGTCAAGAAACAACCACTAATTAAATAACTGTAATTACAGCACTGCAAAAATACCTACACTGAGATAGGTAATTGAAAATATGAAATAAGAATATTTGAGAACGTAATATCTTAAACTATAACTTAAAAAATACTTCAAGTTAAAACCAATCAAATAAAAATTTATCAAAATGTGTAAAAAGTTAGACAACGCCTAAAAGTCTAAAAGACGATACCCAAGGCCACCATAAAAATTAAAGGAACATAAAACAAAGTACCGTTGATAACAGAAAACTAAAAACCCCAAGGGTACATAAATTAAATTAACAAAAGCCATGAACAAAGATAATACATAGCAATACCTGGGCAGACTAGAATTGAAGCAATTAGTTACCTCTATAATTGTTATAAATAAAAAATAGGACAGACTACCAAATATTATAAATAAAAAATAGGACAGACTACCAAAATATATAACAGTTAGGTTTTTTGGCGATGACTCACACACGAAGACATAATACGTATTACACACATAGGTAACAAAGAGCCTTGGCGGCGGATATTTAGTCGTTATCGACAAAGCCTAGGCTGTCTATACGTATGTTGTGTTAGGACAGGCACGCGGCGGCGCGGCGCGCAGCCGACAACCTCGAATTTTGGATATAGGGTCACCACATAATGCCCAAACGTGATTTATAATTGACAAGAGAGCTAAAAGAGCTTTGTCATCTTATGCAACAGAAGTAGACTTCGTTGCATAACATCTAAGACATCTTAAAATTGATCTACATTCTTGAAAATATGGTTTTATGTTTCTGAAATCTCATAATCAAGACAAAGAAAATTTGCCTATTAATTTAATCTCAGCATTATCTAATGCACTGATCAATCAGCTCTGTATTACATAATTTATCAGTAATTGTGAATGTGAAGTTTGAAAAACCAGTTTAGGTTATACTTTAAGTTTCACATCTGCTCAGAAATAATTAGAACCACATTGCCAACCCTACGACAATAATAATTGTGTGGGAGAGGCCATTCGTGGAATAGCAGCCTCTAACCTTGTGTGAGTGAGTGCTACGTACAAAGAGGATTTTGGTAGTGTGCGCGCCGCCAGTTCATTGTCAAGGCCAACCGCCAAATTTCCCGCTCCAGCTCCCCTCTCCTGATACCCCTACTTCAAGTTGTCAATTATGTGTATTCGCAAACTATCGAATTGCCAATCATGGCTTTCAATCGAGGAACTCACCCCCTTAGCTATCACCCTGCTACACAAATTTTTCATGTCAAAAGTAATACCTAGGCGAGTGCTTATGTACCAATATAATTTTATCGGAATAACGTTATCACTTTCTCTTTTCCTTGACTCCGTGTATTGACGCATTTCTAATATAGATTAGAAGTTAACAACAAAGAATAGAGTTGTGCTAATTTCATAAACTAAAGTCGCAATAGGTTACAGATGTTATATAAAATATCAATGTAAAGCGAAAATTTCCAATACGATTACGATAAGACTCGAAACGTGTATGGAGAATATTTAGATCTATGAAGAGGTGCAGAAAACATCTATTGCCCTAACTGGTTGCTCACTACGGAAGTGTTACATTTAAATTATTTCTTATCTATTGAAGACCATGACCAAAGCTACATGATCTCGTGACCCCAATCGATACTTTAATATCTTTGTTGACGTTGATAATTACAAATGAGATGGATCAAATGCTTGGTGGATAGTGCAAATATGTACCTAATAAAATTCATTTGGATCATTTAATTCCTCAGCCCCCGGAACACAATAGAAAATCTATTGTGTCGTGGGCCATGGCCCGATCGGGCCGCTCGGTGGTCAAGGGGACGATGGATTTTTATAAGACCCGAAATATTTAGACAAGAAATGCTAACAAACTGTGAATGTAACTCTAGACAGTTTTATTTCGTGGAGCGCCTCGGCGACCTTCGCACCCCAGACCTAGAAGAAGTCGAGTAGCCTTGATTGTTCCAACACAGTATAATTTTATGAGCCTCCATATCGCTGTTAGGTAAATCGTGACAAAAGATATCACCACCGATAAACGTGACACTCATTTTTACATGATATATTATATAAATAAATTTAAATATAAAACAAATGCATAGAATTAGGTGATAAAATTTTGGACATAATTTCAAAATCACAAGACAATACTCAAAAAATCGACAAATATCTCAAATATTTTTGAATTCAATGTTCTCAAATACGACTTAAATAAACAGATAGAATGAGGAAGTTTGAAATCTATATTAAATAAAAATAACAATAAGATATAAGTTAATTATAGCATGTACTTAGCATATTACAGACAACATAATATACTTGTTTTATTAAATATGAAAATTGAGTGTTTCATTGAAACATTCTCAATCTAATTGTAAAGTTTTCGAAATAACAATTATCTGCAACGAATGGTATTTACTATTTATGCTATAAAAATTCACAATCAAAATTAGAATTTTTGAAACCGCGGGGCACGACAAGTGCAGATGATATTATTTGTGATTCAACAAAATATGAATAAATATCCGAAAAATCTTCGTAAATTAATATTATGCTATAATTCGTCTGTAGATAAGCAGCCAAGGCCAACCCACTATACTATCGTATGCAACTGCAAATCAGATTAGATACAAGTAAACTTCGTTAAAATATGGCAGAACTCTCATTTTATCTGTGCCTGCTTACACAGCCGTTACCAAATTTTCTTTACGTCAGAATAACTATAGTTTCCTGATCAGCTCGGTAATATTTTTTGCGACATCTAATGATTTAGAGTTAGTTCAAAACGCAGATGATTAAATTTTTATATTATTTTTCTTACATCCTTTCGTCTGGCCGTATTCATTCTTTATTTCAAACAAAGAACCCGTTCTCAAAGACGCCATAAAAAATAGCCCACAGATGATGGATTAGATTTTTTGTTAGCTCAATCATGTATTTTTCTTGTGCATAGACTTGCATAATTTTTATTATTAACACCTTTCACCAATCATTTAGACGGCCTCGACCTATACTTCAAGTTGAGCATATTGTTTGACACGTTTTAGTGCTCGTTTTGAAGGACCAATTATAATTAAAATTGAGCACCGCTTCTAAATCAAGTACCGGGTGATCAACGTTAAGATCACTAATGATACACTATCGACATTTTATGTTTAAAGGCAATATTGTGTTCGCAGGTAATTTAGCATTACGTCATACTTTTGGCAGTCTAAACAAATTGCCTGCGTTACGTGAAATAGGAGCGTTCAAACCGTTAAAGGCTTCGCTAGACGCAGCTACGGCTCGGCGATCGATCACGGCGAGTTGAGGCAGGTCGGGTCTACGTTACTTTGCGTTTCGCACGTGTAACGTGAACTTTCCGATCCCGAAATACGTGCACATAATGTGCTATGAACATGTAATGTACCCAGTCATGATTGATGTTTCAATATAAACATCTTATCGCTTTAAATATTTAACTTCAAAATCGATATAGGATGTAAAAAAAAAACAGAATAGTTTCGCCTTAAAGGACTTCCGCACCAGGTTCGTGTGTTAGAATGACAAACAGGATTTGAAGGCAATTTTTGACTACTCAATCGACCGATTGTTAGCCACTTGCGAATACTAAATGAGTGCAGAGGCCGATACATAGTTGTGGCTATGTTATTCTATCAGTCTACATTGTATGAGTGGAAGAATTGATAGCATAAATTGTGCTAGAGCACATTCAAATCATATATTATTTTATAACTGCATAGTGAGTGTACAATTTCAAACGAGCTAAAAGAATAAGGACTAAAAAAATATAGCGCACCAAATATTGGAGATAAGAATGTAATGTTTTGTTATAAATGTGCGATGATAAACTGTTAGGATAGGTCAAGAACGGCCGCTTTTCGCAAAAATGAAAATAATAGAAAATTTCTTTTTACTCCGGCTATTTTAATAGCGCATTTGGAAAAAGAAAAAAACGTACGCACCACATCGTCCATCTCCATCCAGTCCATGTCGGCGCGGTTGTGCCGGATTAGTTTAGTGTTATTTGGGTCTAGCTATCACGCCAAAGCTAACAGTACTGAGCGTCGCGACGTTCGACACGCGAGTGCAGCGTCGTGTCGTATGTTGCACCGAAAATTCGTTCCCGCTCCTCTCCCCTGCACCCCACCTCAACCCCGCTCGCAAAATTTTTCGAATCGCACAACGCCATCTATGGACGATCGGAAGCCCCCTCCCCCTCTGGGTGGCCTTGAACTTGACAACACATCGCGAACGACCCAGTTTCGCCGTTCCCGCCCCCGCGCCGGCCGCGCGCATTGTCACGGCCGCATCAGCTGAATGGAACCGAATGCCGAGTGCAGCATAAAGAATATTTTCGCGCCACACCACTGCAACTCTCGTTTTCATTGTATAATATTACATCACTAAGTGGCGCGCTTATTTACATCGGCCGATTGAAAT
>CAJQZN010042611.1:0-47692 GCA_907164685.1 Colias eurytheme | reverse complement strand
AGTGGCTGAATCTTCTTTGCTCCGACTTTAATTAAATAGGTAGTTAGCGTAAAAAGATGTTTAAAACTTTTGAATTATTTCATACTAGATTTCCGCCCGCGGCTTCGCCCGCGTTTTCAAAGGAAAACCCGCATAGTTCCCGTTCCCGTGGGATTTCCGGGATAAAACCTATCCTATGTGTTAATCCAAGTTACCCTCTATATGTGTGCTAAATTTCATTAAATAAATAAATATTATAGGACATTATTACACAAATCGACCTAGTCCCACAGTAAGCTCAATTAAGGCTCGTGTTGTGGGTACTAGGCGACGCTAAATATAATATTTAATAAATACATATATATAGATAAACACCCAGACCCAAGAACAAATAATTGCGTTCATCACACAAATATTTGCCCTGACCGGGGATCGAACCCGGGACCGTCGGCTCAGTAGGCAGTTACTTACCACTGCGCCAACCGCGTCGTCTATCCATATCCATACATCCATACTTACAAACTTTCGCCTTTATAATATGTATTATGAAGACTAGCGGTCGGCCCCGGCTTCGCCCGTGGTACCTACATGTTTACGTTTTTGAAGTGAAAACTTCTTTAGCGGTGTTGGATATAAAATCTTAAACTCGCGTCAGGATACGTGACCTGATCGAAAAAGCGTAAGACGGATGGATATCAAACATGTTCAAACTTCAACGTTAATAATCAAGTTTTCACTTCTGCCGGCACTCCCGGAGTGCAACCCGTCTTTTTTTTTTCATAAGAATAGATTCCGCAGCGCAAGCGATGACCGAATTTTTATTAAGGAATTTTTTACACCTTGGGTAATTTTAATGTGTTTACTTTATTCAAGTATTGCATTTTTGGTAAGGATCTCTATTTTTTTTTGAAAATGCAATATAGCCTATGTTGCTCAGTGAAGATGTAGCTTCCTAATGGTGAAAGATTTTTTTTAAATCGGTCCAGTAGTTTATACGTGAAAATCATACATACATACATAATTATTACAAACCTTTCCTCTTTATAATATTAGTATAGATTAGTATAGATATGGACATATTCAAGATTGATTATTGCAAATATTGATATAGTAAGAAGATTATTACTTGCTCTAGCATGAAATACTCTTAGTACCTAATCCATAAGCGATTTGCTACATTTGACCGGAGATTTAATACTTTGAACTTCAATAGCCAATACCTAGGTACTGCAGGTTTTGTTAGAAGCAAATTTAATAATAGCGGTCTATTAAATGAAAATATTATCTATGTACTATGTAAAAATATAAAATGTTGATATTTTTCTCTATAATTAATAAAATACTATTTTAGGCTAATAATATGATATCGTGACTCAATTAAATATTACTTAATAATTTAAAACAGTGAAGACAAAACATTTTTTAGATATTTTATCTACCAAAAATAATTATGACTTGGATAAAAAAATATAAGGAGGTAATCAATTTTAATATATGTACTTAAAATAATTGATTATGGAAAATCTAATAGGTATCTATAAATTAAAAATATAATATTTTATATAGTTATGTAAATATTCTCCAAAATTGTGTTACTAATATAATATCCATTATACAATTTTAAAATGTAAAAAAAACCTTTTTAATTTCCATTTAGAAATTAAAAAAAAATACTCAAATTGTGAAACATTCAAGTTCGTATCTGTCTGCTTATGCTCCGCCCATAACAAGCAACAAAAGTTTGCGCGGTGTTGCTTCAAAATATCCCGTTTGGAGGCCATTTTGACGATCATGAGGAAAAGAGATAGCATAATTGAGTGGTGTCGTAACGATCCCATGTGCGTGAATGAGACACTTATGCAAAGCTAGTCTAGTTTTAATGGATCGGGAAATGTAGATACAATAGTACCGGCTATACGTAGATTTGTGTTTAAAAATATCTGACCATTCTTGGATAGAACGCCGTCGGGGTAGCATGAGAAGTTTGGAGTTTATTTAATTTAATGTAGCACATAATGTGTTTACTTTATTCAAGTATTATTTTAAAATATTATGTTCTGAATACGTCGCGCGTCGGATCATTTTATAATAATTTATAAAAAAATGATTTACACTTAATTATGGTTTATCTGCAATTTTATCATAACTCAAATGCTAAAGAATCTTGAATAAAACAAAACCTGCTATTTTAATTGCCTAATCACTAGTTTTCTGTAAGTTTAGATTTTTATTTGGTGAAGGCTTGTAGCGCCACACACTACTACGATGACGTCAACTCTACTTTGTCGTTGTAGTTAAGGCTGTCACCAATAGGTGGCGCTTATACTAACCGTGCTCGGAGCACCCTCATAAAAATAAATTTTATTGTTATGACCAAAATAAAACTCTTGTCGTCAATTTAAACATCATTTTACTATGTAATAAGATTTATTTTATGATTAACAAGTGTCTTGATGAATTTATATTGCCGAATGATGAATAAAGCAATAAAGACGAATTTTACGATCGAGTTATCGCTTCTATATTGGCTGTTATGCCACTTTTTCGCCGTAACATTGTATAACATGTGATAACTGTGGTAATAAAATGAATTATCTTGATAATGTTTATTTGAATGTATTATATTATTATGTTATGATAATTTATATTTTAATGTGCTATAAAACAATTATGAATTGTTATGTTTTTCATCAATTAAATTAGATTTACATTGATTTATTTTATGTTAACATGCTATCAGATTTGATAGTAAGTAGAATTTTGTTATAGGTTTGTATGGAAGATAAGTTTCATTTGGGTTAACTTTTAAGTACGTGGGGTCACCGCAACATGGCTGTATAGGTACTTTATTGCGAACTGCTTTCACTAGATGGCACTAATCCTGTAAAACCTGTAGGTAATCAAAAAATTCTTATTCAAATACAACTACGCAAATAATATCAAAGTTTAGTTTCCCTCTTTAATTTAAAGATGATTTATTTTTAATAGAACATCAAGAAAAAAGTTAATAAATAAAATAATGCACTATGCAATTGTTGCACCGAGTGCATAATAGATGGAGTTAGTAAGGAATGCATTGTGAAACGATAAAAATGACCGTACTAAAAATAACTCATAGTCTTATTGATAAGCTTTTGGATATGTATTTATATTTATTTTTTATTTAATACTCACAGAAGTGAGAAGAATAAGTTTTTAGAGATGAAATTGAGAATAGAGAAGTTTGAATTATTAAATTAGCATAGATAGGTATTTTACTAGCTGTTTGCCTCAGCTTCGCACGTGTTGACTCGTGATAAACAAGCAATATCTACAGAAGATACCGACTAGACCCATTTTGAGTTTATTCTTTAGTACCTACCTATCTACCTATATCTAAAAATACATAACAGTGGCGTGCATTCCATAAAGACATAAAGACACTGCCTACCCTACCATTTACCAAACTCTGATCAATATTTAATATGCATAAATGAAATTCACAGCGTCATTAAATTTTATTAATTGCGCAATGTAGTTATGAAATAAAAATATATTTCAAATATATTTTAGATCCATCTATCGGTATTTTGGTAGCATTATTATCTAATTTCTATAACACCGGCTCGGCTCAAGTCACTATTCATGCGCTGCACTAGCGCCGCCACAGGACCCAGTACGTCACGGGACGGCAAAGACACAAACTATCCGTGTCTAAGTTTTTATATGTGTGCTCTGCGTGTCTACGCATATTTTATATGTGTGCGTGCCTATAAACACGGCACACTGATGTAATAAAACCACGCACACAAACACACAAGGTAGGCAGTGTCTTTTTACGAAGATATACGAATTAGATACGAACCGAATTCGGAACTACATTGAAAGTCGAAAATGAAGTTGAATATGCGACCAATTTAAGAAGTGTGATAATGTATACAATTTTGTAGCGGTAAAGACCATCTGCAAATAGTATCATTATTCGTTTGTTTTGTTTTGGAAATAACAAACGTTTACTTTGAGGTTAAATTTGTTTTTTGAGAAAATTAATAATGTTTACTACGACAATTTGCAAGTGAAGTGTTTTGAGAGTAACTAAATAGATTATGTCTATCATCAGTGTATTTTGTAAGATAATAAGGCATACCTAATTTAACTAAAAATTCTTATATTTTTGTTTTATGAATACACTTTTATCAAGCAGAGAGTGATAGGAAAAAGGCCGATCTATAAATGGATCTATACCGGAATTTGTAATACTTACACAAAGGTAAAGTTAATCATTAATTACATAATATAGAATACTAGTTAGGATATCATACCTACTTTGACAATTATTTTATAGATAATATGACCTATGTTCGTGATATGTTTTCCATTATTTTGCGGAAATACTATGTATCTCCAATCAAATATCAGTACTGCAATATGAAATATTAGTTTTTATGACTTATTATCATTGCAATATTTCTGCCTACCCTGTCCAAAAACTCTGTGCACGCCCCTGATACATAATATGTATATTATACTTAAAAAATAGTGTAGGTACCTAAATAACACACTACCTACCCTACATACAGAACTGAGCAATCTACAATCTTGGTATTTTATCATTAAGATATTTTGTGATTCATATTTTTTCAATCCATCCATAAAAAATAATTTCAGTGAATAAGGAGTCCTCATAACCATTGCATTAGGTAGGTACCTAGAAACACCTCCTTACCTTTTCCTTTTTTTCCAAAGTTTTGCTGTTGCGGTAGCGTATATAGGAACATTTAATTCTCTTACCTGCAGCATGCGACAGATCGTTTATCAATATCATCTCTTATAAAGCACAAAAGAATGAAGATCTGTAAGTATCAAACACAAAATATCTTGTTAAATACTTTACAATCTGTTAATTGAATCATAGCGATAATTAAGATATGCGAGCCCATTTATGAGACGTAAGACGTGTACGCAATAAACTAATCTAGTTAGCAGACATAACAGTCCATTATAGCGCATTGATTGATATCAATCAAATAACTAGTAATAAAGCCATGGAGCCTCTATAAAAAGGAAAATTACAGTCATAAAACTGCAATCGCGTCCGAGCAGACAGCTAGACGCTACGTCTCGAGAACTCCAAACCACGTCGTTAGGTATATCCTCACACGATAAAGACATAAACTATCAACGACTCCTTTATCTCTATTAAGCGGTTGATACTTTAAACAAGTCAATAATGGTTCAATAAATGTCTAAAGAGCGGTATAATAACAAACCGCGTGCGTCCGCCGGCTGCCTCCATAAAGTTTCGAATTTATATCGAGGTTTAGCCCCGGAGGCGTATACGAAATAATCTGAGCGGTGTTTACTGTGAGTTCTACAAACGGCGCAATTCACGTGACGTTTACGAGCGTTCAAGTGGTAGTAAAAATCGTGTTTATGAGCACAAGGCGCGTGCCCTGCGCGGGCGCCGCCTGCCACGCGAATATCAACGCATCTGTCCCACGAATGCGAATGAGACAATTCACTTTTGTTTTCTTGCATTTTAAGGCTAAGGTCAGGGTAATATTTAGTCGATTTAGCATTCCGTCGACGGAGTCCGAAACTCTTAGACAGGCAGGCGGAACGACTAATGCATAAGCATTCAAAGTTGAATTTGGGTCTCGAAATACAAAGAGTGGATTAAAATTTGAGTCTCTGCCGAAACTCGTTTGAAAGTTATTGTTATAGATAATTTAAATTGATTTAAGGTTATAAGGAGCGAGAGAATTGATTAATAAGGAGCTTTTACATTTGATGATTTATTTACATACCTATGTACAAAATAATAAACCTATATATCTATCTAGTATCTACTAGGTATGTTTCTTTCAAACATAGTAGATAGGTTTATTATGATTGAGTCCATTAACCTCATTATTTGATATTTATATAATTACACAAAAATATGCTTAATATAAATTAATACTTTTTACTTAGACAACTAAAAAAAATCCGGGCTCTCTGCGATCTACTTTCAGTCTAATTTATTTATTAAGATATCAAGCTACTCTACTTAGATAAATATTGATGAATAATAATTAATTAGGTGCTTTTCTCTCTTACCCTTGATGGAGAAATAATTACCTAATAGCAGTTTAGTTTCAGCTATAATGTTAAAATGCTCAAATCGTAAAAACTGAACGTTTTTAAACTGATTAATATTAAAATAATGTAACAATTACTTACCTATACTATTTTACTTGATTAGTAAAGTTGTAACTTCACTAGGTATATCTACGTAGTATTTATCTTGATATCTACTTACTAATAAGTTTTTGCTCTTGCATCCAATCAGACAGTCCTATAAGAACTTAAACGTGAGATCTTGTTAGATGTAAATTCAAACAGACTATGAATTCGTAAGTTTATTTTTCTAAAAGGTTATTTATTTGCAATTGTAAGTAAATTTATTATAGGTATACGTAAGGGTTCTGTTATAAAGTATCCTACTTATTTCACCGCTATTAAATAAAATGACTTAATTAAAATTTTAACTAAATGGGCCATTTATATCGAGGTCTATAAGAGGTACCTATAAGCGTTATATAAAAACTTTTATATGCAGTTAGGTACTTATTCATTATTTAATCGCCGCTATTAAAACTATGGAATTTTAGTGCCATTATAGAACTTCTGTCGAGCCGACAAACAAAAGCCTAGTTATGGTAATGAACTAATGACTGTGAAGCAATAAAAATAATTTAACGTAGTGTTGTAAACATTTGATATATGATTATTTATTGATTTGTTATTTTGAAAATATAATATGTTGTTGTAAAAAAACTATTTTATTTAGGTATTAGAAAGGTTTAAATTGACACTTAAATTAGATAGTAGATACCTTCCTACCTACAGACTTATTTTGCAATTATCTACATTACCTATCTACCTATGGGGTAGTAGGTATCTTGGTCTCTACATAGCATGGTGATTCAACTCGGGATATTATTAACACCTTATTTTTATTAGACAAATTAACAGCTTAGGTATAAAGATTTTCACCAATAAATAAATTCATTTTGCATAATTATTAATAATAAGCAAAACTTTCGATAAGTATTGAAACTACATACCTACATATAAACTTTTTAGTTTTTACATGAAAACTCTACGTAGAGCTCTCTAAAGAGAATTAATGAGATACCAATTAACGCTACACACTGATTTAATTGTGCTTATCTAGTGGAGTAAAAAATCAAACGAATCAGCCGTTCAGAGCCCCGTGGAATGTTGATAGGACCTACCTTTAATTTTTATAAAACAATTTCTAGGACGCATCGGCATTTCTACAGCCTTAAATTGACCAATTAAATGATTTAAAAAAATTCACAGGCCATCCCGCCCTTTTTATCGGTAAATATTTGTTTAAAGAGGTGAGTGCAATAAAAATGCGAGCGTGTCTCTGGGTAGGCCGCTTTACAGAGAGCCATTCATTCGTTTGATGTCTTCATTTGGTGGCGCGAACCGAGTGCTTTTGCGATAATGCGCTATTGTTTACCTTTCGATAGTGCTTCTTTGGATGCACGCGCCACACTGCGCCAGACAGAGATGGCTATGGATACCTGCGTGCCGACCGCGCAATACGCGCCGTACCGATAGCGCGCCACCTCGCTCGCACGTTCTTCTTTCCCGCCGGTGGGAGCGAGATAGAATTATCGCTCATAAAACAGGTAGTAGAAGAAATAATAATCATCTTTACGACTTCTCACTCTATTCAGCACCTTGTTACGATACTGCGAGCTCATTGTGGCCCGACCGTAGAGTGGTTGTAAAATCTTTTCTTTACTGGCCCGTTTCACTAATTGTACGTTTATGAGTTTACGACTTCTGTGGCTTAACTTTTCAGTGGCAGTCATTACCGATCTTTTGTAGGTGTTTTTTGTTGTGGGAATGGATACATTTTGAAGTCTTTATAATTTACAACTTTTAATTTGATACTCATGATACTTAAGATTTCCAATCATTTGTTAAGTTCCTAAAGTTTTAAATGGCATAATAAGAAAGCATTGCTTAAAAAATAGTTATTATATTTCGGACCTAGGTGCATTATTGAAAGTAAAGGATTGATCTGAAGTGTAGAGCACGTGTTCAGGAGGAGTGATAAGAAAGGAAAGGAGAGCATGACTGATAATATTTATAGTGATTAGCGAAAAGGGGACGGAACAATCGGCAGTGTTGCGATCGCAGGCGGCGCGCGGGGCGGCGCGCGTGCTCTCCGAACCGCGCTCAGTAGATTGCGTGAGCCGAGTCGCGCTGGTCGCACTCGCCATACAGTCGCGCGCTCCCGCCACTCGCGACTGCAAACTTCGCTCGCGCTCGTCCCGACACATGTCCCACACTGAAACCCTGAAAGCGCACGTGACTCAGCCTCCGAGCTGGCCACACACGGTACCGCTTAAAAACTCGTAAAATCGCGGCACGCGCTTACGAGTCGTAAAATAATCGTAAAAAGTAAACACACGTCGACCGGCCTTTATCGCCGACGAAGCCCATTATGACGCTCGAGTGACGTTTAATAGGCAATAAAATTAATAAAGTTTAATATTCACTCTGTCTGTATTCGGAGTGGCTGCGAGGTCGCGTTATCACGGCGCTTGGGGCCGCAATGACATAAGTGTTTTCTAACTGAGTGACGTTAGTGACAGTGACTGTTCACCATGAACTCTTACTTCGAGCAGGGCGGTTTCTACGGGGCCCACGGAGTGCACCAGGGCGGTGGTGGCGGCGACCAGTACCGCGGCTTTCCCTTGGGCTTGACTTACGCCCAGCCTCACGCTTTGCACCAGCCCAGACCGCAAGACTCGCCTTACGATGCGTCAGTCGCGGCAGCATGTAAGCTATACGCTGGAGAGCAGCAGTACGCTAAAGCAGATTGTTCGAAGGCTGGGGCAGACCAACAGAACGGTTACGGAGGCAAGGAAGCGTGGGGATCTGGGCTGGGGGCTTTAGTGCGACCCGCAGCGTGCACCCCAGAAGCCAGGTACAGCGAATCGTCGAGTCCAGGACGAGCCCTTCCTTGGGGGAACCAGTGCGGCTTGCCGGGAGCAGCGGCTTCAGCACAGCCTGTCCAGCACCAACCCAGCAACCATACATTCTACCCCTGGATGGCCATTGCAGGTAAGCTAGACAATTTAGAATTTCCGTTCAAAAGCTTCTCTACGAAGCAAATTCAGTAGTTTGCATACCAAGTTCAATTAAAACAATGTAGGTACTACACGCTGTTATGCACACTTTGTACATTTATGCCATTTCATATTTAAATTTATGTAAATCTAAGATATTAATTAATAAAATTAAAATTTAGCTCTCGTTGTAAAACAACTAGGTATAAGGCTCCACTTTAAACAGAAGATAATTGAAAAATAGTGTTAGATACCAACCACAATTAACGGCAAAATCAAATCGTAGTAATTTCTTCATTCCCATACGAGGCCCTAAAATGACGCATCAACCAGTTTTAAAGCTCTATATAAAATATTCTTATAAGATACCAATATGAATGAAAATCAGGTAGGGAGCGCATTCCACTACTTAAGTATCAATAAAAATCACATAAAATGTACGACCCTCGTTAACACCTTATTAGTGCGACACATTATAGTACCATTAATATGTGATTGTCATCAAATAAATGTCAGACAAGATTTTGAAATATTTTTTTTTATTTTTGCAAAAATGTTTAATTTTTAAATAACCATATAAAATTTTATTCCTAATAGGTATGTATGCCTTTCATTCTTACTGCTTACGAAATCATATTTTTATGTAATTTCTTCATTTAAAGAATTTTCAATTCTGAAAATATGTAAGAAAGAAAATATTTTCACAATACATTTAATTTTCCGTATTAATAGATTATCTATAGATTAAGATACAGTTATGTTTAATTTAAAAAAAAGGTTAGTTGTCTTTGAAACTCTACCTTTGATAATCGAGCTTATTATGCAATTCGATAACAATTAATTTATTCACCTGCCTGATTATAAATCGTAGGTTCTAATTATAACGACAGACTTACTCAACGATATTCTAAAATGAAATATTAAATGATTTCTAAGCCACCATGTTGATTGACATGTGAAGTTGAATATCTTGGGTTATTGCCAGTTGTGATAAGTCACTCAGTACGTTACCTACGATCGGTATCTGCTCTGGGTTAAAATAAATAAATACAAGTATCGGTTGAAGCCCTTATTGAGATTCAGTATGCGGAGTGTCGTGTTAGAAATAGGAATAAAAAACATTGCGGATGCTCATGCAACGTCTTAACGCTAGTCGCTAGTCGCCACGGTTAGAGGCGCGGGCGCCGGTCCACTCGGGTCAATGCCCCGGTCTAGTTTGGGCGCATTATTATTATCTTTGAGGTTAAAATGACCAATCCAATAGCTACTGTATATTCGTAAGCTTAAAGCGAAAGTTGTACCTTGAAATGATTGAAGGAAGTGGTCTAAAACGTATAATAGTTTCCTGTACGTAGGTATACCTACCTACAAAAAAACTAGTTCGCTCATTGAATATTAATTAGAACCTAAATTTTATACGCTTTACATTTTTTTGAAGTGAAAGTTCTTTATCGGGGTTGGAAAAAAATTTAGTGTAACATTTTTTCGTTACGCGTGACATTTTTCCGTTACGCGCCATCTTTTTCATATCCCTACTACGCGTGATTCGACGTATTTCTGTAAAGTTGCTTACAGTAAATTATTTTTTTGAACAATAAGGTCACAAAGAAATTTCACTTCTTACTTGTGTACACTACCTAGTACACGCACACATTATTTTTTAAATAAATGTGACATCTGTACGACCGCAGCAGGAAATTTTATTAAAGAAATAAATATTGGATCGAATCTCTAATTTTTAAGATAAGAAATTGTCTTTAACAGTAAAGGTCTCTTTATTTCAATACTCATTTTTCATTAAATATTATACACATATAGGTACATATTATTATATTAATTGTCTTTAACAGTAAAGGTTTATTTCAATACTCATTTTTCATTAAATATTATAATATTATACATATATTATACACATAAAACAAGATGTTTATAAAAGGTGACGCATAAAAATGAGTATGTAAGAAAAATACAATTTCCAGTAAGAATTTCCATTATGTACACCCAACTAGAATACAACGGCAGGTTACCGGCCATTACTAACGCGTAATTAACACGACGCGTGTGTGGTCTCGATTCTCATAACTCATGTTTGATAAAATTAAGTAAGAGGGAATAAAAAATAAAAATGAAGTAGTCGGACTGCCCGCCGTATTTCATCCTGGGTTCACGCAATGCCCGCGAAAACAATACAAGGCCGTTAGCTGAGGGTTCAACTTTCCGAATGGACTTTAAATGTAACTAAACGTCTTCCGTCACATGTGACATGAGCATCTTGTACTTTGGTAATTCTTGCCAATATAGTCTCCTTTCTTACGGATTATGCAGCCAAAAAAAGTAATAAATAAAAATTGCCTCAATTTAAATAATTGATCTGTTTAATTCAGCATTGCGATTTGCGCCAGTGTTAGTTAATCATAACGAACTGCAGGTAGGTACTAGGTACATAATAAATAATGGCATCAAAATTCAAACGATTATAAAACAAAGTATTGTACCCTTAGAGTATGTTACTCTAAGATTGTACCCACAGAACATATTATAAGTTGTTGATGTTCTGTGATTGTACCTAGTATAAAAACGAAAATTGTATTTTTTTTTCTATTTATTTTTTGAAAAAAAAAAGTTAAGTAGGGTTAGGTATTTTAAACTGATGATGACTTAAAAAATAATATCCTTACATTACGCTATCAGGTTTTCAAATTTTACTCACTGCTTTGAATATAGATGGCGCTGTTTCCAAAATAAAACGGCAGTTTAGGAATTATAAATAAAACTAAAGGTGTCGGTTATAGTCTCGACCGCATTGTAAATAATATTATTAAGATTCAACGTGAGATAATGCTAATTAATTTACGTCAAATAGAGGTTTTTGTTCGCGTGCTCTCAAGAAAATTTATAGTACCGACAGGTTAAATAGAGGAGTGGGAAAATGTATAATACCTATTTGATATACCTACTTTTAAAGAATAAATAATAAGCTTTGAATGCTTTCTATGCTATAATATTGCTGAAATAACCGTTGGAGTAAAAATATTTAAATATTTTATTAAATAATAATATTATATAGAGCCTAAGCCTAATGTAGAGCCTGATGAGACAGTACGTACAAGATAAATTTAAACCTTGTTTAACTTATACAACATAATATTATAAATAATATAATTGAATAAACTTAAATGAATTACTAATATTTATTCAATAATTTATGAGCGATTTTAAATCAACTTGAACAGTTGAATAAACATAATATTTCTTGAAAAACTACATGCGGTTTTTATGAAAAATAAACACCCATAATTTATCACGGGTTCAATACCCGTTTCAGACAAATTCTCGTTCTGACGAATTACAGAAGGCTGACTGCTTCTTTGCCTGTAAAAGAAAAAAATAATAATTTCTTTCACTTAGGGACATAGAGCTTCACTTATAGGTATATCTTGTTTCAGTCCTTGTGGAAACCATAACTTTTTTAATTTAATTATAATAATTATATATAAAAAATTTGAGTGTCAAGAACAAAGTAACTTTTTTATTATTAGTAGGTATTAACAGTTAACACCTCATAGGTATACGTAGGTAATATCTTAAAAGAATCACTCCTTACACTCAGTCCCCCCTCATGCGTCTAAACGTAAGCACGATCAGACTCTATAATTTCTAAACAGGTTCCAAAATTGCCGAGTGAATTTCGCTCGAGGCCGAATATTTTAAATGCTCTTTTATTAAAGGGAAATGAGATATTGTAATCACTACCTAGTTGTTCACTTGAAGAATCCGCAATCGACGCACTGGTATCATTTTGTAATTCTTTTTATTTTTCTGTTAAATTGTTGCGATTCGATTTCTATTGGAGTCTTTCAGGAGACAGGTATCAATGCATGCTATATTAATAAAAATATTAATAATAGGTATGTTAAATTTAATCGTTATCTGAATCATTTTTAATATGATGTATATAAGTAATACATATTATTATCATCCTAGTAGGTAGGTAGGTACGTAAATGGAAAATTATGTTTGTCAATATTTGATTCCTGGAGCAACGTAGTTAAACTTTACATTTTTTTTCGCTAAAAATCTTAACATCCTAGAGCAGGATATCTCATATCAGTCATGTTTCGTTCGTGTAATGTTACAGAAAATAGTTACATATTATATTTATTATTTAAATATCTCTACATAAATCATCTCGTAATGCAATGCATGCAACAAATTCATAACAATAGGCATTTCATGTTCGTATTAATTGGATAAGACAACCTTTAATTGTTGCACCATGTTGCATCCAATATTATAATATTATGATAATTCATGGTAAAGAAATACATAGGTAATTAATATTCTCTTTACATTATTTTCACAGAGCTGAGTTCACAGAGCAACTCATACATCAGGAAAACCAACATAAAATATTGATTTGTTTTCCAAAACAACAGTTTAGACCGCAAAGCTTAGCCATCGTAATATGTATATCACTATAGAATGCTGCGTGCATCCGTGACTCATGAGAGATCGACTTGAAGGTTGCTCTACTTCACGTATATGCCTTGCATTACAAACTTCAAGGGAATTCCAGCTCAGATGCATTGTTGAAGTGTACTATAAATTCTATTTTATGGCCTTTCATTAAAAATGGAATGGGATTATGATTTATTATATTAAAAGGTTATGTTAGTCACATATGTGTAAAGAATTAGTCATTCATACAAATATCCAATAAAACAATAATACAATGAAGTTTTCATTGATACTGAAATGCTTAGGATTTATTTATATTATGTTCTGTGGGATTTATGCTCTACTTTACAATAATACCTAAATGTGAGCAAATTAATTTTGTTATAAATAGCATAAGTACTCGTCTGTAAACGTAGTACCTGTTTTTAATATTTTTTATCAAATACAAGCAAGTCTAAGACAAAGCAAATATAATGCTTTTTAGTGAAGTCATAACTGAAACGACCTTGAACAATAGTAAAAGAGCTATGGCCCACTCAATAGCATTTTGTAATGGTACCCTAAATTGGCTCGTCCGTCCACCGCATACAATCAAAACAATCAACGTACACACAGAAAAATAAGAACATAATAGCCCCGTAACAGTCGCAAACCATAAACTAATAATGGGGGAGATATGTTTTATGGCTTTCAAGTTTTGAATACATTTAAGTTTTTTAGCATTTAGTTAGGCGAATATCGTGTACGGGTGAGCACGTTCATTTAGCAGTGCAATTGGATTCTAGTGTCCTAAATTTGCTGATTAGATATAAACAATAGTTGTTTGTGGAAGATGCGCGTGCCCATATTTCCCGCGAGTGGCGTAGTGCGCTGGCGGCCATCTTGGATAAGCATCGATCATAGGTGTGCAGCTGTGAAGTGATAAATATGAACCCCGAGCGTCTTGGTGTGCGTGCTTTCTTTTTGTGTGCAACCGTTGAAAGCTCCACTCTTCAATTATTCGACGTGCGCCTCTGCAAATAAACGAAAACGGAATGGTTATCAAGCTGTAGAATCTAAGTGAAAATAGTATAAAACTTTCGGTGCATTGTCATAATTACGAAGTTAAACTTGTTTAAAATTTATTGTAATAAGAGATTATTTGTAAAAATATAAATTAGGTATGTTGTTATAACTCTTAACAAAAAAATGGGAATGTAAAAGCTCTACTATACCTACTTTAAACTTAAATATGTATTTCTTATATTTATATTTTATATTGTACTATGTAGATGTCTATGTAATTAAATATATGTAACTCATAGTGATCATAAAATATTTATAAAATTCCGTTCTTCAACCCATCATAGCTGTTATCAAATCTTTATAGTTCACAGCCATTCTCCATACCATCGTGCATCGACATCATTAAACCGCGTCCGATTTTTGAAATACGATCATACACACTTAATAAACAGACGCATGAGAACATCAAATGAAAGCTACTATCTGGGAACCACGGCGAGATTATTACGCGCTGCATCTAAAATCATTGGTTATCTATTCCCGATCCGTGACTTCTGCTGCAATCTTACAATTGTTTCGTTTCGACTCTTTGTTTGTTGAGAACTTGCAGCTTCCAATTATTTTTATTCCACTGCTATTTTCGAGTCTCGACAGTAGTATGCAGCACGAATACTGAGTGAGACGTGGACGAAATTGGTTCGATGAAGAAATAGTTCGTAACCAAATTTACGTTAACGTAATTTATGTAAGATAGTTTCATTAATCATATAAAAGACACTACTTATACCAAACGTAACATAGAGCTTAGAATAAAATTCATAATTATAATAACCTGTCTATTTATAAACACTTAAATTATTGGTATGCAACCAACAATCTTTATATAGGTAGATAAGTTCCTTACTTCCTTTGTATATTTTTGTTCAGTTTCTTGATTTGATACGGTAAACTGATGTTCCGTAGACAATTAAAAATGGGGAGATTAGCATATAATAAAGAAGCTTTGATAATAAGAGCCTTAGTGATTTTATAGTAATTTTTCTAAGGTATATAGGTACGTAAAAGTAAATAAAGTATTATCATTATTAAACATTACAGTCCGTCCAAGCGTCAGCCGGAGGGAAGGGAGTAAGGTATAAGGATATTATTCCAAGAGAAGATACGCGGAGATATAATAATCGCGAATATATTTTAATTTTAATCCTGTGTAGGTATACCTATTAACATCATATTCGTAGATATTATATTACTTATAATATTTTTTGTAACCTAACCTAGATTACTTTATTGATACAAACTACTTTGTTGCTGTGATCAGCTATTATTCAATTCATTTTATTACATCTTCATCACTAAACAAGAGTTAAAACATTGGATTGCATAACAGTTACGTTCAATAAATTAAACAAAAAACAATCTTGAATAAATAGTTATAATTGAAATACCTTATTGATGTATGTAATACAATTATATATACCTAGCTATCTATGATTATTTATTTACGCGCATATTTATATGTTAAACATGTAGGTATTAATATGGTAGGTACACTATAGTTTAAATCTAAAAACAGAATTAAGTTTAAAACTCAAAAGTCAGTAATATCTACATACTTTAAAAAATATTAGCTCTTTGAATAAGTAGTTTTCATAAGAAATAATCCAATAATTATAATAAAAAATAACAAAAAAATGTAGCACAGAATGAATACCTACACCAAAACATGGTTGTTGTAAATACAAGAGTAACTATATAAAGTTTCTTCATATTCATTTTTAATTAATTCGTCATCAGTAGCGATGATAATGGTACCTACATGTTTATATTCTCGATAAATAATGTTATGAGCTGAAAAATGAAATATAATATAAGCAACGTCTTATTACAGAAGCAGACAACTAGCAATCGTTCAACTTGTTTTATTCATGTGTTTTAAACATAGTAAAGGGCAAGTATAATTATAAAAAATAATGCAACAAAGATTTTACACTCTATTTTAAAACTAAAAATATAATTATACCGTCTTTATGTATAATTGTTCATAGCTCTTTATGTTAACAAAGTAGTTTGTTCCACGTAAAGTAGGCAAATTGTATACTTTTAAATAATAAGGGGTTGTTTAATGTCTTCTACAATTATAGGGTAAGGTAAAGAAATGTATGAAATAATAAAATTGTTGAAATTTCGCTTTGCTTTGCGTGGATAACCGCCTTACTCGACTACGAAGAGTAAGGCAATTAATAATTTTGCACGACTCACCGCTCTACAATCGCTAACCGACTCCACACAAAAGTAAAATTACAGGCATTTTAACATATCCGATAGGAATCAATATAATCGATCATTCGAATGCGAGGTCGTATCGACATTCAATTTAATTTATGAGTCTTCTATACATCACGGTATCTTTCTAGAATATTCTTATAATACGAGTTATAATAACAAACAGTACGTGCTAAATTCCTCATTGCATTCAACAAAATTGCATTAAATAATTTTATAACGATAACCTGTCCTTAGTAAACTATTAAACCATATTTAATTCCACATAAACTGCATCGTAACACACTGTATAAATAGCTCCTTTCGACCGATGTGAAAAGCCTGTGTGAGGTAGATTTTAATTTTTAAGTTCTGCATCTTACGGCACATTTTTCATAAACTCAGACTGAAATCCTCATTCTAATGATTCTGTGAACCTTTTGTCGTGGACATACTGTCCACTATTGCATAACTTTTTGAAGTATTTAGGCTTTTTATAAACGTCCACTTGATATAAGGGGCTTCGTGCCGAAACTAGCGTTTTACAGAACAATGTGTCTTTTTAAACTAAGTCGGTTAATCGTGTTGGTTCCAGTGTGCATTTTATATTAAAATATACTTTGTATTATCGTGTTCTTACGTTGATTTTTCATAGCGTCATGTTTAATTATGATAGAAAAATTATAGAAACATAACTTATAAATACTGCTGCGTATAGTAGTATAGCGTTGGTATTATAGCGGAATTATTTGCAAATAAGTCACTTATATTATTATTAATTGAATTTCACATTCTTTTCTTACATATTATCTGAAATAGTTGGTAGGTATAATATAATAAGAATAATAAATTAACTTTATTGTTTATTTTATTTACAGTTATAGAATATAAAAACTGATAAAAGTTCGCATGCAGTTCACTTACCCCGATATCAACAGTCGCTACTCTTTAATTATGCTTAGTCAATCTAGTCATATTTTTATGTTCCGTAGCCAATTTTTCCAATCAGTCACGGCACTCAAAGATTTGTTTCGGCTCTCGTTAGAACGACCACTAAACTTCGGTAGGACGCGATAATTATCTGACAATAAAATTTTATGTATGCCTCGATTGTAAATTTTTAGTATTGGTGAAAGGCTCTGATACTTTCGGAGTTTCGGGTAAGGGACGGTTGCTTAAATCTCGTATGAGAAATAGTTATTCGACAGATAACCGCGGGAAACGAGTTAACAGAAAGCTTGCGCTAGCGCCGATACCGGTGATAAATGGGCCCCACCACGTACACGGCTAATCAACCCTTCAATACGGGTGGAACATTCAGAAATATATCCATCTCATTTTATTTAATCTCAATTGTTTTAATTGTATGGAGAAACTTTAATATTTAACATACCTATAATTAGTAATTCTTAAATAATATTTAAAGAAAAAATATCATTATCGCCTGTGTAGATATAAAAAAATATTATTCTCTTAATTAACAACAAAATAATATGGAAATCGTTTTCAGTCCGTTCAATTATTAATATGTGTTTTATCAAGTAATAAATCTCGGTATGACCGGACATTAATCATTATTATTTATGTAATTACCACCTAGCTTACTTATAGATATTTTTTTTAATATGAAATTACTATTAGAAAGAGTCGGCTATAGTTATCAAGGTTCTTCCTTATCCAGATGAGAACAGTAACATTACTAACCGTTCGAAACGGCCTTTAAACGATACTATGCGGGTCGAAAAAACCGACATTTCTATTACGATGACCGTTTTTTCACCGGCCACGTCGAGAAACACAATCGTAAATTATAATTTATTAACCCACAGGACGAAGTAAATTAAGTTATCTATATCGTATCTATGGCGGTGCGCTTTTGATTCTAAAATTATAATATAATCGGCCTCAGTATGAGTTAAGTGTTCGAATGTACAAGACGCGCTGAGATCAGTTTGTGAGTGCAAATTGTGAGAGGCATTCTATCGTTCATTATGCATGCCGTCAGAATTGTTAAGGCGTGACCTACCACAGTTCATTGACGGTGGAGCAAAGTGTTCCGATCATGCGATGCGACACACGTTTCGTCGATCGACGTGCAATCAGCGGCGGGCAGCTGACACAAATCTACAGCTGTATTTTAATTATTACCTCATCAGGCGCTGGCTGAGAAAAGGGCCAGTTACGTGCGAGGGATGTGAGTAAGACTGGGTGTTAAAACGAGTCTGTTATAACTCTTTCACACGCATCACGGGAGATGTGTTTGGCTAACACGGCACGAATGTTGGTATCACCGACGCTAGCGCAGAATTACAATGCGAATTTCCTTCTGCACCGTACTGGCGATACATAAAACATTATGTCTCGCCATCATGTTTACAACGGAAAAGAGTCGCGGGCTGTGTGCTAAGCCGAGTCTCATAATGTGTTTTAAATTAGCCATTAAAATATTAAATAAATATAGTTCCAGTAAAGAGTCGATTTAAAGAATACAGCGGACGTGATTGCGGGTCGTAATGTTGTTTCAATATTAATAATGTGCTGTGTGAAACTGAAATATGTCAGTTGTTTTATAGGGTTAAAGACCGCGGAGATTATAAATGCGAGCGCACGGAGTCCACGCCGCGAAAATATGTCTCTGCAAACAAGCGACGCCAAACACTATCCTAGCACTTTGAGTTAGGAAGCGAAATTTTTATTAGTCTTAAATTAGAGCACGGTCGTGAAAAGTCAGTTACTTTCATACAAATTACCTTTTGAAATATAAAACTAACTATTTAAGAACATAAAAAATGAAATGAAATGCTCTAGCATTTATAATTAATTGTGTTATGGAATTTAAGTGTGTTTGTATGATGTAGGTATATATTATGAATAAAAAATGTAATTCACATTCCATAGCATAATAAGACATATCTAACTCACTAGGTACAATGTAGGTGAATAAAAGTTTTACGAAGAATTGTTTATACTTAATGTTCATTCCAAATACCATGCCACTAATGAATTACTTAGATGATTCATACTCTGATGTTTTATCTATTTTTATGGACATTAAATTTTTAGTTATTACTTATTACCTATAACTTTATATTATTTCTTTAAATTCACAGAATTGCTACTTTATAGTTGATGCTTTGTATTTTTATTTTTTATAGTTCTTAGGTGCAATACTCAGTGCTTGTAATTTTAGTTAAGTGTACTCAAATGTATACGATTTTATATTAATTTTTCTACATATGGCTATTATTTTCCGATGTGTGTACAGATAACTGAAAATTACGGTTGCTTCCCCTAATATTAAAATGTGTAATGACGCTCAATTACCAAGCAATGATACATCGTACGGCATATAATCAAATTCGATATCATTTCAATGGGTTTGTAGTATTCAATACCTACCATGTTTCAATTAACTTTTATGTGTTTTTATTCTGATAAAACACAAGAATAAAATAGCGATGTAGTTTAATGAAAACGTGAATATAATATTGTATCTTTACTAGCCATTAAGATACACAAATGTGTTTGTAAACAGATTGTAGAGCAATAAAATTATTATTTAATTGTGCTCTATGCAAAAGCTGTAATGAATTAAAGAAGTGTTCTAGGAATTTTCTATTTCTATAGTTATATTTATTTCTTGAAACTATATTTTAAAATGTTAACTGTTGACCGACTGTACTAACTACTTTTTCATACGAAACAACGATTACGTCGTTAAACGCCTATAGATTTTGAATTCCATAGAAGTTCGCTCGTACATTACCAGGGGCCGCGACCCCGCACTTTGCTTCTGACCTCACCGAAACTGAAACTAACACTATTTAGAGCTTACTTAATTGACTTGCTAAAGTTAAGTCTCCATTGATTACGCGATACATGGCAGTTTTGGTGGCGCCAAAATGTCAAACGCCGTAATCCGAATGGAAATAGGGTCACTACAAGAAACGAAATTCATGTTACGGCAGTAATAGGCACACGAGAAAATTATGTTATGAAAAATATATTGCTAGTAATAGTCGGTCTTATCGGTAATAAGGTGGCCTTTATTGCACGCCTCATAAGCGAAGCGTTGAGGTGGGTATTACTGTCACTTCGCGCAAAACATCTGATTTTTCAAACTTAAAATGTCTTTATGTATCATACATTGCACTTGTAAGATAATACATACACACACATATTAAGAAAAGTTCTGTCTTGGACGTCCGTGTGTCTGTATGTGCGGATCCTTTTTCTTGTTAACACGATAGCGACCGAAATACTTTACTAATCGAGTCTTTTTTTTTCTCTTACGCTTGAGTATGCTCAGGAATAGAACCCTTTCATTTTTCAGGGTCTGATTCGATGTGGTTTAATTGTTATTAAATAAACAAAAATAATAATTAATAAATATGTATTTATTAAAAAAAAAATTATGAGGCGTGCACTTTTGGATTTTCCAAATTATTTTTAATATATTAATGGAATTATTATGAATCATTAAATATACCAGTTTTTATATAAATTCATAAAAAACACTCCTGAGATACTTTGAACTACATTTAAATTTTAAATCAATTATTTTCTTGATGTTAATTCCAAAAATATTGATATAAAGTTGTTTATTAAGTTAAATAAATTTAAATCGACTTTATGGAACACTATTACCCATATCAATTAAACAGAAACAGGTAATTTAAATAAATTAGCAATCCGTTAAGCCGTTTACGGCAAATACTTGCGTTTCAAAAAGATTGATCAGCTAAAGGCGCCTATTCCCGACATCGAGATTTATTCTTATAGCAACAATTTATCAAGTTTATTAAGCAATAAGCAATTTATTAAATTACTAACGAATAAAAACAACGACACGGCCGCTCGTGTTTGTGACAAATTTTGCAAACATAAACGTATAAATATCGGCAGATTTAAAAAGGATCTCATTTGCAGCATTTATGTGCGAAGCTTGCCTCTCGATCGGTTCGGTAGCGCTTGAATTAAGATAATGTTCACACCTGCTCACTTTGTATAAACGTCACAACGCGAGACCGAAGCACTAACTTCAACTGTTTATGACTTTACCGCTCTGAAGACACCGCGCACCGGCCCGATAAGTCGACTAATTTTTTATTAATTTTACGACGATCGTATCTAGTTATAATAGCATTATCGTTATACGACGCTTGTATCGATTTTATTGCGATAGTTAATTTTATTTTTATGTTTAAATATTATGCTAGAATTTTATTTGTGGTTCTGCACATTATTTAGAATAGGTAAATCTTATTTTGTTAAAGATAAATTAGATAATTTTAAGTCTGCATTATAATTAATTAAATTTAATTTACCGCAACAACAAAAACGATTTTCTTAATTATGCTAATCTTAACGACTATGCTAACTTAGTATAATATAATATCTATTTTTATTAAATAAAATTAGGCACTTAGTTCATCGCGTAGTCTGTGGCGTAGTGTAGAGCCACATGAGTAGAAAGGTAGAGCTGCAGTAGGTCGTTCACAGTAGGTACTATAGGGCGAGCTGAGCGCGGTCGCGATGTTTTCGAGTGGCTTGTTTTATTCCGACCCTGATACACAATATTTTATAGGATCAGCTGTTCCGTTGCGTCACTAACAGACGTATTTTAAATTCATTAGGTTACTGACAGCTAGTTAAGTGTTGAATAAAACGTTTAAAATATCGCATCAAATGTCGGATTTTCGAGGGGCATCATATTTTTTAGATAATTTTACGACTCGAGTTCACACATTGTGAGTGCTAAAATAGAATATTTTAAATTTTATTATATTTTAAATTAGCTCGCCTAATTAATTGCATAACAGTTCTTTACATAGACAGGTTTTTTTGTTTTTAGTTTGAGCGTCAGAATTTTTTCGCAAGGTTTTAGTTGTGCAATCGTTTTGTAAAAGAATTCATTTAAATAACGGCAGGACCGTTTTTTTGTCCAGGTTGCATTCATTATTTGTTTAACTGTTGAAAACTTAATCGTTTAACAGCTTTAAAAAAGGTTGTACAATTTTTATGGTTAAGGTTTATTGTTTTCATTCAAAGGTAACTCAAAGAATAAGAACGCTTTAAAAGCGGCCTGGCATTTTGGATTCTTAGAAAAGTAACGGTTTTACTCGCTCTCATTATATCAGTCGAAAATATTCTGGTTTGCGGTCTAAAAGTTATAACCGTCACGAAAACAAGAGCAGGTGCTATTCACATAGATACTTTACGTACGCATCGGGTTAATTTATTTGCCAATTTATGCAATCTAAAGAAGATTAAATAATGAGAATATTTTGAGTACAGTTAACAGATACCTATTAATGGTGTGTTTCTCAACTAAGAACACTGCGCTCGTACTTTGTTCTCAGTCACGAAATTAGCGTTGGCATTCTGAAAGTAGGACTGGAAAAAGCGTGGATGCAAATCCCGCTCTCTGCCGCATGACGCGGCCGGCGACCACGCGGGGCCGCGTCTACCGCGTTGGATTATTGAAACCGCGACACTCGCTGCACATCATAAATCTCGAGTCGCGTCTCCCCATTGTTCCCCACGATGTCAAAGATCAGCAATTTGCCATTGTCATGCCCACGATGTTCTACCTCATTCTACATTGGTATATCCGACAATTAAAATCATCCTGTTTTTTAAGCTCATTTCGGCTCTACATTAATCTTCCGTCGATAAAAGCTGATTTATTGTCCGGCTTACATGACTAATATTAATTTTAACATGCAAACGAACCGATTGTGTGCCTATGTTTACGTCTTATTTTTTGTTTTATAGTTATTCCATTCCGAATTCTCTTAGCTCTGTTGACACGAACGTCGGTCAACGGCATTCCGATGAGATTTCTAATAAAATTAAATAAATTATGATAGTGTAGCGCCAGCGAAACATTCGAAGACTGTCGAGAAACGAGCCCAGTTATTAACACAAGATATTATGCTTTTAGAGGACGTAGGAAGAGTTACTATTGAAACTGGATTATTCAAGTTTACATCGTCAATTTTCAAGAACATTAAATCGTCTTAGCTGCGTTGTCGGCCCGCGGGCAAATTCGCTCTGCTTCACCTTATATTGATTAAAATAATATTTTACCAACATTTATTTAAAAATAAACCATGAAGTAGACCTTATAAAAAAACATTCCCAAGTGTAAGTGTGAGTAAAAATTTCGTTTGTAGAATGTAGATCCAACCCAATTGCTTCAAACAAACAAGCTTGTATGAATGAGATCACTTTTTACAATTTAACGACACCAACTAGGTCCGACTAAATTTGTCGGACGCTTTACAAGTTCAAGGCCGCTATAAAATTACGTACCCACGTGGTTGAATATTGATCCACAAAAACATAACATAAAGTGGATAGTTTAAGGAAAGAATCTCTGTTTTTGTAACATTTTTCTAAGTTTTTTTCTAGTGAGAGTCTGATAAATTTTATAACGAGACCGCCGTATATGCAGCCTTGATAAATAAAATTTATGCTGCTCAGAATATGTTGGGTAATAAAATTATGAGTCAAAACAGCATTTGAATAAAATTAAGTTAATTTTTTTTTTGTTTTTATGACGTTTTCTCGTGTATTTAAACTTTCTGCTCGCATCGACCCGTAAATATCTGTGCCGGTGGGATTATTTGCTCATTAGATAATAATTCAATTTTTATTTTAATAATATAAAATAATTAAGTAACTAAAATTTTCATACACTTAAACAATATAGAAATAATGTAATTTTAATGAAATACTTCACCAAATTAAATTATATTTTTATCATATTATTATTTAATTCAATATTTCAATAAAGTAAAACTACCTACAGCATGAATAAATTTGAGATAAGAATATAAAATATTGCTATTTGTTTAGGTTTCAATATAAAATTATTATACGTAGGTTTAAGAACATTAAAATTCATAAGCATTTCAAGGAAATATAATTATTTCAATTTAACAGAAATGAGACACAAAAATATATAAATTATAATATGTAGGTATACGGAACACAAATTGCATCGAGTTGGACTCGCACTTGACCGGAATTACAAACTGCGATCTGATAACAATCAGTATTTCCTAATGCATATAAATTTTATAATACGGCTATAAACTAATAATAAAAAGGCTTAATTAAGTTGTTACTAACTGCTCCTAAAACGCGCACATTAAGATTAGTTGGGGTAATTAATATTCATTTTTGTTTTAATTACTTGTAAGTCTGAAGGTACAAAATATTCAATTGAATAAATCGCATTTTATTGCTCTTTTACTAATGAATAATTAAAGATTTTATATGTTGTATTACTTGTTATTTTATTTTAATTTTAGTTAAATAAGGCCATATTTCTGTTTAATTGCAGTAATGAGCACATCATAACATTGCGTTGTCACGTTGTAAAACCGATTTATATATTCAAAAATGATACATAACATTTAAGTTTCTAAATGTATTTAATATTAATTTAAAATGTTAATTTGTATGTATACGAAGTAATATTATATAATATATATATAAGAAGTAATATTTTCTTATATCTATTAACTTCTTAGTTCTTACCAATTTATCTGCAAATGGCACTTAATGATATTATAATTTTGAAAATGTAAAAGTTTATAGCGATGCGTATTATGCGAAGATAAGATAGATTATCCTCCTTTTTATGTAGGTATTGTGTAAAAATGGTATTTTATGCGAACATTGGAGAGCAATTATTTAATCTATTTCATTTTATGATATTATATTTCGTGGTCCATTTGAAAAATTCACAATAAATGTCGTAGTGTGGCAATATGTTATGAGGTTTTCAGCAAAATTGTACAAATTGTATTACCTACGGTAGCAGTTGTTCACTTTCTCACAATCTTATAACACAATGTGTCTGGACTTGTATTTGAACTAAGGTTCATTTTCAGTGTTATGTTATTTAATTATACTTTTGTATGACAAGCCATTGTACTTTAAGTGTTATTAAAATATTTATTATGTTGTGTTTTTCATTTAACTCTACACTTTAACAATCTAAAATTTGATACCTATAGGTAAGTAAATACCTAGGTGTTCTAAGATTTTGAAAAATGTATATTTTTTATGTAGGTATTGTGTAAAAATGGTAGGATAATGAAAGATATACTGAGAATTATCTTCTAAAATAATTACATACCTACTTATATTTCCTGCCACCTCTATACTATATGATAGTAACTAGTAATGGTAGGTACTTACCTATGGAAACCTACTTAAAGAAAGATATCTAGGTGTGTGATATTGAATATATTATGTAGGTATGTACCTCCTTTATTACCTGCTATACCTTTAAACATTACCTAGTGGTTAGTACATATAAACATTCTTGAACTGTATAGTGTATACCTAAATACTAATGAACCACATACAATACTCAACCCTCTTTCCGTCTTATTCTTCAGTCTTCTTCCTATAAACTTTTCTACACATAACACAACGTTTATCATCTCTATTGATGATAGCGATTAGAGATTACCTACCTGTATTCTGGCACAATAACCGACAAAATATTTCACTACTGGCCTATTACTATCATGTGCGTATATTCACTTGGGCTCAATATTTATGTCTTTATAACTCGTTTGCGTGTATAATACCAATATGGATACACGCACCCTACGTCAGAGGTGCCTCTCCTTTTTAGTATCAATTCACTACTGCTTTTAACTCATCAAATATAAATAAAAAATATTTGTTAGAGTGGATTGTTAACCCTTAAATTGTCACCCCTAGATATCTTGTGTTTATAATGTCCAAATTTGGAGGATGTGTTGGAATTAGGATAGAAAAGAGGAAAATGAAAAAAGAAATTAAAAATTTTAATTTTTTCTATTGTTTTCACTATGTCACATAAAACGGACACTGCCAATTATATGTATATGTTCGAACCGTCACATATAACGGACATTGCACATTATTCCTGCAACCGTGGTACATGAATACAATGCACATTTTCAACTCTGTAATTCAAAATTATTATCAAATTATAATTATGGATGATCTAGAATAAGCTTTTCAAACATCTGTCTTAAAATATTGGTTAAAACTTTAACGATATCGTTGAAATTAATGGATTTTAAAAAACGACACTACCAAAAATCACAGCCTAAGAATATGCTAAGAATTGGAATATAAATAGTATTACATAGCCTAAGAACTTATCTAATACACCAAGAAAGTCCTCTTCCCATTCCTTATATTGTACAGATTGAAATGTGTTTGCTTCATCGTATGCAAAGAAGTCGTATACCATGCCTGAAGTACCAAAACAAACAGGAAATTTAAATCGCTTTTTTTTGGATTCTTTGGCATATATTATATCCATTTTCTGCCAGTTTTTTTTATTTGTAAGGTATTATTATTTTAATTTTTCAACATTGGGTGGTATTTCTGGTAAGTAACATCATGCTGTGGCTGAAGAACTACTGAGAAGTTGGGAAGATTCATCTCGCACCGCATGTAATGGCTGTAATTCTGCAGCAATAATATTTTGTTGATGGTAAAAATTCTGACTTTTTGGGTCTTCATTGTGTCTCAGATCAATATGTCGTATAATTCCGAAGGTATGGTGCTGGGGGTAAATGATTGACACTGTTATCATAGTGAAATCACTCCCGTAGGTCTACATTTCCTTCAAAATCGTCATCTCAACTCAACGCCAGACTCTTCAGCTTCCGCCAGAGGTAGGTAGGGAATTTTTTATTGATTGCCAAGTCATGCTCCTCTAAAACATATTAAAAATAGAGAAAAATATATCAAAATGATGACGTTGAAAATGGATGGCCTTATTGGCAATGTCCGTTACATAGGACATGTGAAGAATACCCTAGTATATACTCCAAGTTGTCAACGTCCGTTTTATGGGACATCGTATATAAACTAAGATTTGTATTCCAAATATTGTAAAATATGTAAAAATTATGTCAAAATACTATACTTACAATCGTATTCTAACTAATAATATAACATTATAAGCAAAATAGCCAAAATACTTTCAGTTATTATCAATTTTATCAGGAGAGTCAAGAGATCCGTTTTTTGCAATTTTCAAATGGTCACCATTCGCGACTATACTTCGCTTTGGTAAAAAAACCTGCATGTACGCGAAGGACATAGCTAGTACCTTCCCAATATACCGATTAGCAAAGCTTAGGTCTACTGTAACATCGCCAGCATGTGTGTAAATATTATGTCCTTTAAAACGGACGAAATCAATTTAAGGGTTAATAATCTTTTCTCATAAATAATTTAAATGTAACAGGAGCTAGGAAGTAATTTGCTTATATTTAGGTTGGTACAAAGGTATCCGATGTTTTGGTCATAAAGGCATATTTGATTTCGTTTTTATTTGGAATTAGGTCATATTGTGTACCTACTTCCCTGTTGTAGATGTTTAGTCAATATTGATGTTTAGTAAATAATTTTTAGATAAAATTACTTAAAAACAATACCTACAACGTCTGTTTAGACATTTCATAATATTCTATTCTTTACAAATGTCTATTAATTAGACTATGTACTTTTTTTTGTTTGCTATTAATAAAAAATAAAAATATAAAGAGCAAAAAGGGCTTGCACCTCCAGCTTTATAATATTGGCTTTATTTACTAAATATAAAGATCAGATAAAGATATTAGCTTCATAGAAGCCTTAGAATGCTCTGTAAGTGAATATATCGATTTAGTGTGTTTGAGATATTGCACGTTGCCTAGTAGCGTGCGGCATGACAAAATGCTATGATGTAATGTTTTTAGTCCAATAGCTTGCTGCTTGATGATCGTTTAATAACATGTTTGTTTTGAGGATATACCCTAGTTTGTTAAAGGTTAAGTATTATCGAGTCTAATATTAGAAATTAGCTAGGCAATTATAATCTTTCGCCATTTTCGTAAACTTCTGTAAATTTTGTCTTACATAGGAATTAATGTATTTCCTGTAATACCTAATAAATATAGATATAACATTTTTAAATTGAAATGCGGAAATGATTTGCTGTCTTTACATTCAATTCAAGTTTATTTGAAATTCCTATTCTAAATGCCTACCATTTAGAATTATTAAATTTCAGTACCTACCTACGAAAGTAATGTTAATCGAGCTCTATTGTCTCATCACTATAGCCATTTCCTGTCTTCACTTCGTCTACAGGAAAGGGTGTGAGTCACAATTATCACATTTAATACTTCAATTGTAATTCTTATTAATATAAATGTACAATTGCTTTTCCTTCGTTGCGCTAAATTCAATAGTGGGGCCAATTAAATTTCTTCTACAACGATTATATCTGAAAGTAACAGGTTCTGAATTGAAAGTCACGTTATCAATCCTTGCCTATTGGGTTAACAGTTTAAACTAACTTGATTATTAAATTTATCGTCTTGTAGATATAAAGGGGCAAAAACTAACGTTAAAGTTATCTCTGCTGCAAAGCGATATTCTGTTCATTAATGGAAGTAATTCAAAAACAATATGTAACACTACGTGAGGCATAAAAAATACTGCACATCACGAATGCTCATTCAACTCAGCATGCAAACATTTTATTCATGATTCATTTAATATTCTAATAAATAGAACATAAATCTATTTCCATAGTAGCAAATAAGAATAGGTAACGGAAACAATTCAGTATGTTCTTCGACCTTGCAATTGTAATAAATTTCATAGTTGTGACACGCAAATCTCTAACTGCGGTTGAGTTATGACTCTGAATACGGTTACAATTTGCCATTTGGATCAATTTGGAGTTAAAGATACATTGGATTATCGCTTGTTTTTGGTAATTGTATTTCAATTGCAGACGCTAAGATGGATAGTTGAGAAATAAATCATACAGCAGCATGAATAAAACTACCAAATTACCTAATCACTTACAGGTTATCCACTTGAAAGATTTATTATTTTGCGCAAATAGAAATATTAATGTGTACCTAATTAATTTTATATAAATATCCAAGGGTAGGTAAAGGTTACAAATTTGTGTATTAGGTATGTATTAACTACACACACTAATTTATATAAAAAGAAAACAATTGTAAGTAACGATTGATTTTTCTCTCAACACTTGTCACGAAAGCAGACATAGGATAACAAGTTTCACCAAATTAATTAACATAATTTTGCCCACCCAAAGCTATTAAAAATATTCTTAAATTAATTAAAATTTGTTGTAGACTACATACCGTGTCATCAACTTAATTGTAACCATTTAAATTCGTATCACCACTAATATTTCTTATGTTGTTTGTACTGCACTCAGCGGGCGATCCTGCGCAGGCGCCGCGTTACAATATCGCTATTGGCCCTGCGGCTGTAGGGCTGCCAATCTACCAGTTACTGCTTACTACTTACATGGAGTCACATACTCTACCTACAATTACTGAACTATGCGCCAAACGAATGCTCAACAATACTCAACACTACCTTTAATTGATTTATAATAGCTCTTAATGGTGTAAAAAACACCATTATATCGAACAGCTGTATTTAATTGATAATTAAACACGCCGTGATAAAAAATTGTTCATTATAAGATGCCTTATTGGCTACAAGTGTCGATTGATTGACGTTTGATCTGCGAAACTGCAATCACGCGATCATTGTTCAATGATAAATCAGTTTGATTTCATTTTTTGTACTAGTGTACAATGTAGACTCGTTAAACAAAACCGACATGCATGGTAAATTATACAATTTGCGTAATTGCGATCGTTTTATCATAAATTAACGCTCTAATAAGAAAATCTAGCGAACTGAAGAAAATAAATACGATTTCCTTTGTATAATCCCGGGTACAGCACAAAATCAGCGTTAAAACTGTAGTATTTATCAATACAGTCAGCGCAATGCGAGTAGTTTATTCGCATTAAATCATAGCACTCATAAATCGTGCAAACCCGTTCTGCAGCTTATCAAAACAATACGCAGACACACTTCCAACTACGCAAGGAAAAACGTCTTCTCAATGAACTTCAACATTGTATTCTTGTTCCTATTTCGCGTACGAACAAGGTCTATATTTAAAAGCACTTCAAACGGGCACTTCTCACATTATTTAAGTGAGAAGATATCATTTCAAAATTAAGCCTCAAGAGTATGATAAATTTTCATAAATCAGATGTTATTTATTGAAGTATAGACTTTAAGGTGTTGCCAATTGGTTTATTTCGGTTTTATAGGATCCATAAACTTAAGACGTTCATGTATTAGATACCTACAAAATAATCGGTCTCGAATCGCTCCGGGTTTGTTGTAATTTTACAACGGGAAGTAAAAAACGATATTTTATAATTATACACGTCAGATAATGATACGACTGGCACAAAAAGGGAAAAGTAAGATTGTTTTGCGGCGGCATTCATACACTGTTTTACTGTATTAAAAACTTTACGGTAAGCTAATACTTCTCGATTTAAAGCGTGGTGCGATTTATTATAAAGTATGAGTACCTCCTAAAACTAAATTCACCATAGGTATCTCATATCTAATTTCGATAGTATCAACCCTGAAAAAATAATTTAACTCTATAAACGTTGGTGTTTATAGTTTATTAAATTGTGCACCGGTGTGCCGCAAATGTCAGGTCACAGCGGAAAGCACTATTATCTATAAAGTAGGCTTTTATAACAATTACATTCATTTGCACGCCATAAAAGAGATACTGGCGATAAGTTTTTCTTTGCATTGCAAGTGTAATGCGTTTGTAAATTGTTTTTTTTTTGCGTTGATGATTTGATAAAAATAAAGTTTGTCTTACTATAAAAGATCTTGTCAACAAAACTATTATTTCAAAGATTTCTTAGTAATGATAGGGTACCAGAAGCGGAGTTAAAACCGGTAACTTAGAGTCCTTAGGATATGGTCAAGGGTGAATAAGATAAGGTGAATTGTGGTTCCGGAGGCTTTTAAGCTTTGGCACGGAGATTGATGACTAATAACCTATTTTATATTAAAGTATATCGTTATTTGAATGCGCTCTTTGCTACTGAGTAGTGAGATGCATTGATTGTCTCTTGTTTGGAAAGTATGTTCTCTAAGGCAACTGAAAATTAATATTTTATTGTATAGTCGCAAGTAGGTAGATTAGTGATTCAAATGTGTTCTTGATACATAATTTAATACATTATTTATGTCGATTTTAAATATTGTTCAGTAGAAGAAAGTTAAAGCAATACCACGGGAAGGATAAGACATCCCATACATTTCATGTAAAAGGTATAATTAGCACAATCAATAGTTTACACAATATCAGCTGCATTTTATGCATTTCCTGCATACCCTAGAATGCAAAAGGTTTTAACCATTATGCTAAAACTTTTCTATCCTTTAAGGATAACTATGTATTGACAACGATGACACAAAAACATACCGTCAATTAAAGCAACCAATAATTCATGATAATAGAATATAAGTCAACCAACATTAAGTTCAATTAAAAGCCTTCCATATAATTACACATGTAATGTATTACAGGGCTTTGTAAGTCTTATGTGATAAGGATCGATGTAATTGTAAAAACTCGCATGTAGATCCATAGGATAAAGTGCTATTGCCTCTAATGCACTTTTCAAACTACTGAATATGATTGTAAATCGATGATATTATTTGAACCAAGATTTGAACTATTTGTTGACTTTGTTGACAATGTTATATTATTGTGTAATATTTGTAATTATTATCTAGAGTAGAAAAAAGATATAGGTATATAAATATGCTATTAATTCTACCCGTTTTACATATGGTTCAAAATGCAATATAAATTTCTCTTAACTTACCTAAAAAGCCTTCCTTACCTCAATATTGAAATCGATGCTAAGACATGTACCAAAATTGAGCGCAATCAATTTTGACCACAAATTGCAATAATTTGTTATTATTATCAAAAAATTGGTTCTTTTGTTTTATTCAGCTTAATTTCAACTGACCGGGGACGTGAACATTAAAAAATTGATTTATATGTTTTGAATTAAAAATTATGTTTATAATTATAGATTCAGAAAATATGTTATATCAAATAGAAAATTGCGAATATAAAACACTATTGATAAATGATTAAAACCTAATTTTCACCAAATGATATATTTTATACTTAGACTTGTATCTTCAAAGGTTCATCCCTAACAGAACAGTAGATATACTATAAATTATTCACACATAGTCGGATGTAAATCTCCGTGTGTGTAAGCAGGTAATTTCGAAGTAATTAGATGCAAATAATCCCAAGTATTCTGATGAACAGCCATAGCGTTACTTTTTGTGTTCGTAGCTAACATAATGTACCACGTACAAACCTGTTTCTGTTACCAGCACCGTTTGCAAAATAAAATTTGTTTCGTAATAAAACTGATATGGATCGAAGTAGTTTTATGGCCCATTTTTGTACATGTGCTCTTTGCATTTGCATTTTGCTCTACGAATTATAAAAAAAAAATGTTAAGAGTGATGAGAAGGATTTAAAAATGAACAATATAATTAAATTCAGAAGGTAATAGGTAACTTTTAATAAGCCTGTTTTACACTGACCATAATATTAAATAAATTGAATTGTAAAATGGATGAACCATCATTAATTTATCTTCAAACGAGAACCCGAATGTGTAGCCTTATCTTTATACTTATGTAACGATTTTTTGTTTGTGTCATCATAGCCTGTAAATATGTATGACTGTTTTAAATAGGTATGTATAATTGTATAGGTATAAAAATATCAATAAATTATTTTATATCCAAACATTTAATATCCAGAGAAAAAATAATTATATATACATAATAATATAATCACTGTAATTATCAAGTAATTATCAGTAAATCGTAATAAAACTGCTTTTTGTTATAGTACCTACGTACCTACGTCGGTACCTACCTATGGGTTAATGTTTTCATACAAAAATATAAGAAAACAATGAGCTTAATTAAAATGTAAACTAATTATAAATATACTTGTACATATATTAAATTTGCTAATAATAAAGTACTACAAAAGTAAATCGTAGTTTAATTTGTTTGCTGACTCTACATTTACGGTCTTCGCCCCAAGATGATGTTATTTAAGATGAGATCAATTTTATTGAGATTTATTCTGTGAACATATTTCAAATCGATTTTCCCATTAATTTATAATATATTTTTGATACATTTATTTATTTGAAAACAGAAATAATGATTGCTCTATCTTAATTAATAAATTATTATAAATTATAGGACATGTAAGATATTTTTAATTCGACTATTATAAGAGTTATTAAGTAAATAATAAATAAATTTATTTCTTATCTTAAGCACTCATTGTCTGCAATAAAGTTTAGGCAATTAGTAGCTGATATGATCAAATTCAAGGACGAAATTTATAATGAGTCATAATAATAATTAGGCATATTATTTTTGTTACAAGTGCTAATAAAATAAATTCAGTTCTTCTATTTTAATTATAATTGACACAAAGTAGGTGATAAAATAATTCAAGTAGGTAGGAAAATAATTCAATAATTATCATAAGAAATGAGTATTAAACATGAAAAGTAAATTAAACGCATCATTAGGCAAAACACAACAATTAATAAAACGTAATTATAAATATTTATCATATTATGTACATAGTTTACAAAAATATTTTTACAAGATACGCTTCAGTGTATCTAGAAAGGGATGGAAAAGGTGCCGTCCTGCTCGCACACCTTAAACACTAAAATGCTCGATAGATGGCAGTAAAAATCGTGGAAACGGTTTAAAGCAGCCACTAGTGTCGCCATCTAGTGGAGTTTAACTGAACTTTTATAGCGCGTTTAACGAAGAGGGCACTTCGGCAGCTCGTAAACGATTTTATGAGCGCTCCACTGCTCCTCTGCTAGGTATTACCCGACTGAGTACGATTGGTAGTCTAATATTTAGGTGCTACTGTTGAACGGTATAGTATTCAATTCCGCCGATGTTCATGGGCTTTTATGTGCGATTCAAGGTGCGATTGGATGGCGTGCTCGAGCGTTTATTTGGCTTTATTGTTGGGGTTTGTTTATGCGATTGCTGTTTAACCAAGTACGAGGTTTTGTACATGCTCTCGTTATTATTATTACGTTGTTATGAAAATTGAGAGACGTATATAGAAGAAAATTTATTTGATAGCTCAAATTGACCGCAATTTTTACTGGATTCTTATTGGATTTTATTTAGTATCTAACTAATGAGCAATACGGAATACCAACTACCGAGTATTTTATGGAGAATAAAATAAGAATAAAAGATATTTTCTCACATTATAATGTTCATTAAAGGTATGAAATCGATAGGTAGAGCAAAGTCAATAGCCATTTATCAGTGATTTATATTTGAGTTTTCCCAAAATGTAGCCGTGAAAAAGGCAAATCATAAATAAGATCCGATTCAAATTTGTAGAAGATGCTATCAGTATGATTTGTAGGCTCGCACCCGAGAGCGTTTGTCTAGTGATGCGATGATTACCTTTGTGTTTATCGATAACTGGATATTACGATAGTTATTTATTTTTTAAAGTAGGAAAGCACTTTGAAATATTTATACGTATTGTTCATTTTATGTTAATGGGAACTCATGTTAGTTTATTAAAAACTTAATTATATATAACTTAAATAACTTAATTTAAGATGTTAAGACAGAATCCTGTTATCCAATAAAAATACTTTTTTACGAATGAAAATAACTCGCTACTGTGTAAATGTAATATATTTTAAAGTGATTGACTATTTATTATTCACATCATAGAAACGTGTTTTGAACATACATTGAATTTTATACGTACCTACTTGATGATATACAGAATAAAAACCGGAAATTGCCCAAAATGGCTCCGACCTAGAGCGACAAAATATAACGATAGTCGAAACATAAGTGATAAATAATCATTAATTTGAATTCGATCCTCGCCCACGTTTTAAGACATGATTTAATACTGTTAACTAAGTATTTGACAAAGCTGGCTTATTACGTAGGTATTATATCAGCTTTTATAATTAAGTGAATTAGAATAATACTTTGTTTTATAATTTATATGAATAAATTCATATTTTTAAACATAATACAGACAGGAAAGTCTCTTCTTAAATCACACCTTTATATCTATAAGCATTACCAATAGATCACCATACAAAACCAAAAATAGGTACAAAAGTAAATCTATGTATGTATTTGTATTCTTTATAAATAAAACATCCAGTGAAACCCATGCCACCCTGAGAGCAACAAATTACATCCTACTTGACCGACAAACATTTTTTTGTGAACGCACATAACCTTAACAATGGTTTATATCTTTTAAATGTGATTTAACAGGTAATTTTTGTAATAGATTACCATTCGGGTATATTTATGTTTTGGAAACATAAATAGGTAGGTGAGCATTAGAATGAGGAACTACATTTATTTTCATTTACCTCCATTTGTATCGTGGCACCGCGTGGAGATTACGTGATTTAACAAAGGGAGTGCTATAAATCTGTGAGGCCTGTCTTAGTAGGCTTTGTGGGCATTTTTGATATGTGCCTTTAAAAGCTTTTTTCTGTATTTAGATGAGAGTTCATTGTGTAATTCATTAAAGTGAGGGTTGGTTGCGGCGTCGAGCTGTGTGCTTCGTGGTTGATATCGAAAGATAACGCTGTATTTATTGCAGTCCAATAAGATGTCCCGGGAGGACGTGATATCCGAGCGGACAACGAATTAGTCGATACAAATAAGTGTGTGTAATGAATTAAATTATAAAGTGGTTGATAAAACAATACATGAATTTCACCCATTAGGTACTTAACTTAAAAAAAAAAAAAACGATTTATTTGGTGTGAATAAAAAGTAAATGTGTAATTTATTGAACTACCATTGCACCATAGCCATTCATCGCGTTAGTTACCATTTCGATTCATTAGCAGTCCGATCACGCGTAGGCCATCACTCGCTTTTACAAATGACTAGACTGTGAAATGCTAATGTCGAGGTGTGATGCCGATTACACGGGAGTTTCATCATAAATATGAACCATTGTTTCATACTTATATTGTTCTATACTCTAAACTTTGTACAATCTGAACAGTAGCTACGTATATATTTTTATCAACAATGTTCATCGTCCAGTTCCCTAACGAACCTATCAAAAGAGTGTGGGTGGTCCCATAAACTAGTATTCGCATTGTCTATTCTCGAATCGAACTTGCGATTTGCATTGAAAACCTACTCGGCATACATTATATCGCTGGCATGGCTAGTAATTAGAGCTATGTCGATATCGATATTCACATCGCGCTCCTCATTAACGTTTCCGCATCTTTTTTATTATTTATACACATACCTACTGCAGTTTGTAAAGGTTGGACTTTAGATTATTTATGGCTTGTGTTTGTATGATATTTGAGTTAATAAAGAAGACGGGGTGATATTTTACGCAACAGTGCAGCATACTGACCTGACCGACCGCCGACCGTGTAATACGTCACGACTAGACAGCGACCCCTCCCCCGGACTCTCCGGCCGTTAGAACGAGATGGTATTATGATTATTGATGAACGAGTGATAGAGATCGCATACATTCGTGAAACATGGCGTATAACACCCCTTGATTTATTGTGGAGAGTGCCAAAGTTCGTAGTTTATGTGTGTGTGATGCGCAAACTTCCATTTTATGAATCATATTAAAATGAGGTCAATTTAAAAAAAGATTTATAATAAGGCCATCCTAAGTTTTCTATACCTAGATCAAAAAAAAATCAATAAAGATAATAATATGTAGAGTTGAATAATATCTACTACAAATTTTTAGGGGGTAGGTTTGTTTATGAAAAGTGTATTTTAGTTGGTACTTTATATTTAATTATTTTTATATCTGTTACCATATCAGTAACTAAAGCCATTTTTATTATTAAAAATTAAAAAAAAAATTTCGACGATAAAATGTAGAGTCAGTAATTATTTAACTAAAGTTAAGTTTGTTATTTAACCTAAACTTTTGTTTTAAAAAATAAACGATGAAGGATACCTATCTACTTATAAAGTAAAATATTTGTTGTAAAGCAGGATTTTTAATACCTACCTATTTATATTAATGAATGTCTTTTCGTTTGTTTCAGGTAATTAGTCTGATAAAATTCGAACACGGAGAGTTTTATAATACGCACCAAAAGACAAGAAAATTTATAGAGAGATGGAAAGAATCAATTTAAATGTATTATTTTTTCCACATTTCAATTAAATTTTATTGTAACTACATAGTCAAAATAGTTAGGTAGATATATTTAAGCAAAGATATTCTACCTATATTATACCTTAGTCTTTATTTAATATATTAGGCAATAATTATTTAATTTGACAGTATTACCTATGGTATAAATCGTGTTTTGCTGAATAGAATACACAGCATCAAGTATTGTAGGGAATTTCTCCCCGCTAGGAGGTCTTCATTCCTTGTTTATTGACTCCCGTACCCGAATGAGAACAAATATCTACTGTGTGAAACATCTGTCAGTTTATTAAATGTGAACACAATATTGAAAACAAGCAATTATTATTAAAAAAACAAAATACCCGACTGCACACGCATACATATTTTTTTAAAGGGAAATTTAGAAAAAATATTATTATGTCTTTATCCCGTGGGACTTTTAGGATAAAATGTATCCTATGACACTCCCGTAATCAAGACAAATCTAACGATACCTCATACATCAAAACCCATCAAGCCGTTTAGGCTACAGGTGGTCACAAAGGAAAAGACATACATACATACTTACATACACTCGAAAAACATTACCCTCCTTCTTTGGCAGTCGGGTAATAAATATATTAGATGGCTCTTTATTATTTGTTGTTTTAAACAAAGTATAGGTAGGAATATTTAATTTGCCGTTTGCGTCTGTTCATAGTTGCAGTGGTATATTTGTTAAAGTGCGTTTATTTCTATTTTCTAATCGATGGTAATTTAATGGTAAAGCTTTTATTTGTTTAGTAGGTATTGTTTAAAATTGCTGTGCATATTTTATATATTATTCCGATTATTAAATATTTAATCTTTGAAACATATTAAACCAGAAACACATTATTATAATTAGAAGTTCCATAAAATAATTGCAAAACATAGATTGAAACTAATTCTCGTATGTAATTAACATAATGCGCTGAAACACAATACCAAGGAAACATATTTCAGCATTATCCTCTCGGTATAAAATACGCAGTTAATTTTTCGTAATTATAATTGGTGACAAATATAGTAAGATAGAGCCGGCGAGGGCATTGTTCATCCGATGACAAATAATGGCAGATAATTCCACGCTATCGTCTGTCCAATGTGAATTTAGCACTGTTTCGAGCCAATATTCCCAGTTCATATTAAACCTATACAAATGTATAATACAGAGAATTATGTGTGTTCGAAATTTAACACGGCCTCGAGGCTTTAAGTTTTGTGTTTATGCTTTAATTTGTACGAAATAACATATTATAAACCTATTATATTTTCATTGTTGTACTGATCTTTAGATATTGTTTGTTTAAAGATATTAGTAACTACAATGCAATGTTTCAACGATAAAAATTAATTCAGCAATAATTCGCGGTGAAACAAATCTTAAATTTTATAGACCGCGTTATTAGTACGGAGAACTTGGCAAAATGACCATTTACTAAAAGTCAGATTATCTTAACAACTCGTATGACTATTCGAGACGTTCATTACTAACTAACTGTTCCTTATCTATTGGAAATTTCCTAAAACGACTTACGATAGTTAATATTTAAAACCCATGAGTATGGATATTCACGCGGAATCGTGACTCTCGTGACTGAAGTTGGATCTGACAAAACATTAGATACTTCAGACCTCCAACACCGTTACCCTATTTAATAATCCAAATATAGCTCTTATAATAAGGTATATGAAAACTTTACGCGCAAGCTCAGCAACGTTCACTTATCTATAATTGCTACGTTATTATCATCTCTTAGCACTCATGTTCAACAATTTACTTACAATAGCGATACAAAAAACCTGTCATCAGGAAATACCATTCATTATATTCTATGCGTACCATTAAAATAATAATACACATCAATTTCGTATATTAGCTTAGAGGAACAACATAAAAACTTCCTCAAGGTTTCTATACTGGCTCGTAAATCTCGCGTTTTTAATAGATAAATAGGGCTTCGCACAAACGAGCAATATCACATTATTTGGCCCTCCCTCAGGAAAGGCCCTTCTGATAAAACCTCCTTACCTCACACCCTTTATGTTAATGTACTACGCCAGACGGTGACAACCATTTTTTGGCCCACTTGGTTACATTATGGAAGCTATAAAGAGTATTTCAAATTATATTCCCCATTAAAAGTAGATGGAGTTTATTTTTAAGTGATTTTTGCTGTACCGTTGTAAACGTTTTTTAATATTTTATGATACTTTGAATACGAGTAACAGTAAATCAAAGATAAGCTTTGATGTTTATGAGTGCAAACACAGGTAGCACGTTTAAAAAAGTGGTTTACAAAACAGTAATTGTTCTAGCGTTGTATGCGTTGAGTTGTAACAAAAGTAAACCCGCGGTGCGATGTAATAAAATGTTCAAAACTTGGAAAAAATATTCTCCCATAAATAAAGCCGCTCGGATGCAAAGTTAGATAAAGAACATCTCACACACCTGAGCTAGGAAATTGCTTTTTTCTAAGCACCTTAAGTTTTTTACGCAACTTTCTCCAACAATAAAAGAAGTTTCGTGGAAGAACTTTCTCGTTATTTTTTGTCGACAAGGCGTAAATCATCGTATGATATGACGGGTCGAATATGCAAAAAATATAAGAACAATAAAAATATTGTGACATCATATCTTTTGTTGGGAATTGCGTGGAGAAAGTTGCACAATCCTCGGATTGTTATTTGTTTGAATGTTTTTCGTTTCGAATTCAAAGCTGGCAACTTATCAGTGACTGCGCATAAAGTATACCCTTATCACAACTAGTTAAAAACTAATTACAGGGGTGACACCACCTTTACATAAATCCCGCGGCTCCGCCGAATTGCCTGAGCAAAAGTTATTTTTAAGAAAAATCCCCTGGAGGCTGCGCTTCCTCGCCCCGCGCCCCTCACTCCCGCGCCAGAGGAATTTATCACGATTTATATTCATGGCATAACAACGTGAGCCAGTTTGGGGCGATACCGCTCAAATTACAAACTGCTAAATAAAGTACAAACAACGGCATCTAAACCATCAAATATTTAGCCTATACATTTCTCTTTATTTTTGATTTGAATAATTTTATGGCTATAAAACAGTGAGTATTAATTAAACATTTGATAGAACAATAATATACCATGTGTTACCGAATGGTTAAAACATCACGCTGTAACTCTCGCACCGACGGGCCAACAAATCAGCTGTGGTTTGGGACGGAAGTGTTTAGTGCCGCTACAACAACTATTTAATGGCTTTGGCACACAGACTCAAAATGAACAATGATCTGTATCTGTTGTATATTACTGCCATCTTACATCGATCATCAGGTCCTTGCGTAAACAGTTGTGGCCAATAAAATATTCATCTGATCGATTCATTCTAGAATAAGCAGTTACAATGTTTCAATTTGAATACATTGAATTTGCCTTTCTTGTTTATTGAACGATCTATAGATATGATACAGTGTATGTATCTTTATATGATTTACTTTAGAGCTGCAATATATTGCCTCTCATATATGAGAGGAATTAAGCGCCAATTGGCCAATATACTCTGTTTGGAAAGCAGAATTTGGCACACTTAAATGTTCACTTAAATAAATGGTAATGTAGTTAAGGTTAATGCTATGAACCAATCAGTGAATGGACTATTCCACTAGTGATACAGACACTAAATAAATCTTAGGAACGGTAGATACCACTAGATTGTGACAAAGGGGTGCACTGCCTTCAGGGCTCAGTCGGGGGTGGCTCCACCATAATTGATGAGGTTCTTTGCACAGCAGGGCGCAGAATTATCATCGCGCTACGACACCCGAGTACAAGCTCTCATTAATTTGTGATTAGCTTGCAGTTGAGACTCTTGTGGCGGTTTTCTTCTAATTAGATAATCAGTTTTTCCTACTATTGGATTTGGCTTCCTTCCCTTTACGAAGGGTGGAGTCACTACGGTTTACATGGGCTTTTAATATAACCAATAGACTCACGAATATCTTCTTTGACAAAAATTTTACTTATTTCCCTTTGTCAATTCAATGTGAATTTAACAATTTAATATTATGAGGTCTTTGTCTTTATGTGCAGTTTTTTCCAAACTTTTTAAATCAAGAAAATTCAAAATAAGTATAAAAAGCTTACAAGCATTGTTTAGGTTGAGAAATACTAAAATTTTAATAGGTATATGTATAACAGTTAAAACCAAATATTTTATAACTGAGTTGTGAATTTTGAATAATTTACATTTAATAAATAAGTTTATTAGTTTATATATACTAACAATATTTTAAATAATAGCTATATTCTCACATATAATATTGAGGATAAGAACTTCCAAAGAAAAATAAGTAAGCAGTTGTTATTCTAAAGGTTATTGACTTTTATGGACAATGTGTATTTATATCTCATATTCAACACATACAAATTAATTATACGTGCCATCTGTGAATTAAATATGGTACCTTACTAAGTAAACACAATGCAAAGCGTTTTGTAAAAAAAAACTCATCCCGTAATAAATATCTTGAGCATCGTTTACTTGGAAAGAGGCAAAAACGTATTCCCCCATACTGTTAGTTTAAAGGTGGATTTGCAGGATATTTATTCATGCACACTCGTTCTTGGGGCGAATGTATTCGTCTTATTTAAGAATACTCATATAAATAGGTTAAATGATATCGCTTTTATTGTAACTAATAATGTGTGCTTATGCGATCAATAGATACGGTAATAATTTGCGTTCACGTGAGTCGCGACGTACATATTATGTACATACTGAAGAAATCTATTTTTTATATAAACTATTTTCGATTCTATTAAATTGTAAAGCACAATTTCTAGTTTAAGAATAATTTTAATATTAAATAAAAGATAATTTAAATAGTTTTGAATTAAAGATTCTGTTAAAGGTAGTTGTCTAAAGTTTATGCTCTATATTTTGATGGAAAGAAGCTTAGGTATATACACTATTAATTGTTATAAGTACTTGAAAACTTTTTCATAGATTAAGAATTTCAAGTGTTTTTAAGTTATTGTTTTGCGAATTTAACAAAACGCCTGCAATAACAACAAACTAGGTAGTATCCCCTAAACTGTCTCATAATTTTAGTGTAAGTGGTTTAGCAAAGAAATCTTACGTGAGTTTATTAGATTAATTCGGTTTGGGGGCACATCGGAGCCAATTTGTCTGATTGCTAGCCATGTCAATGTATGTATTTTACCTATGTATCCGCCTTCTCCAATTTCAATAAATTTTGACCCCATCGCTGCGTCCCCATCGATAAATATTTGCGCCTGATTTATTCAATAAACTTATTAGGTACACGATTGATAAATATTTTTTATCTGTCGAGTCTGAAACATTCTTTAGGGTCTGTCTCTATCTTCTACAGAATTCTGCAATAATACTGTCGGAAGTGCAACGATCTGTAACCAATTTTATTTTATTACAATCTAGCAATCTTTGTTCATATAAGAACAAGAAAATGAACGCCAAACCGATTGTATTCAATGGTTTAATAAGGATTATATACCAGGACATTGAAAGAAGGGCGGAGCTCATAAAATAATCAAGTAGCACCTCATAGAGTGTTGGGCAAATTGTTAATTAGAAAGGTTGCGTACCTTCCGACCTCGTACGCATTACCATCGAGCCCGCCTTTTTCCCGTTTGCGTTGAGCTTAAATCTCGACAAGAGGAAAATCAGCGGTGAACATCAGGAAGTAATTCTTTTACATTAAGACGAAATACAGCCCGGTTTTATTAGGTTCGACTATATACGTGGTTACGATATTGTTTATTGTGTATGTGATGGTAATAGTAAAGGAAATAGTTTAAGGAAGTTTTTATTCTCATGTGCTAGAAAATTAGTGAAGTATTTTGTTATTTGAATAAATTATAGAGTAGGTAATTACGAAATACAATCATAGCAATTAAAAGCAACGCGTCACAAAACATTAAAATTAGAAAGTTAGCTTAAAAGTTTCACTCAAGAACGAGAGGGTTAATTCTTACTAAGGCAGGCCGTCATTTAAGATATTTAAATCGATTTTCCCTAATTTTCCGCGAGAGGGCGCCAGAGGCCCGACTCAATTTATCCGGTGTCGCGAGGCGGGACCGGTCTCTCTATTGTGCGCCAAATGAACTACGCGACGATCCGTACAGGATAGTTACATTGCTAACGACATCGGGAAATTCGAATACGATTGTCGAATGCGATAGCGGGTAAATAATATTATCAGATCATCACAAGGACCCATTTGGAATCCCGCGCGTTCTTACTCGGGGTTTGCATATACATATAATTAACTGTTCAATGAATGATTACCGTTTACACTTCTCGATTAAATTAAGGAATTCGTATAGTTTATCGACCCTCACAAAACCCTTTAAATTTTGTTTCATTAAGGCGTTTTGCTTATTTCGCCCGACCGGAACCTATTTGTTGGGCTGCTATTTAAAACATTCGCCCCGTCTGTTTACATAGATCAGATACGTTCAACAAAGGCTTTTGTAATTAAGAAAGATATTTTAAGCTGGCAGCAGCTTGCCTTCTACGCGAAATGAATTTACTGGATTAACTGCGTTTCAACTTTTGTTAAATGGAGTTTTGTTTATTTATTGCGATTTAATCTAATCCGCGCTTACGCAATTTATACGATTTAATTTATAAAATACTGGCTTATTCGGCGCCTAAATTGAAAATCACACTAATTCGATTTTCGCGTTAAACAATGGGCAATAATTAATGAGCTAAATAACTCTGCGTATTGGCGCCAATACATAAAAGATAGGTAAAACACGCAAGGCAATATTTCGAACGACTCTCGGATATAAATTTCGAAGCTCCAACCCCAATTTAGGAGTGCATTATTTTCGCTTTCACAGACATCCGATACAATTAAAATCTTCTTTAATTAAGGGACGGCTATATATCATTCGCACGTGGCGCACTGAGTTTTCCACTTGTATATTTACGCCTTAGAACAAAGTAGCTTAGGATTATAGAGGATAACACAAAAACAATTCTTATTATCTACGGCGTAAAGGTTACATTCGGTGTTTAATATATTGCATTTAAAGCATAACTCGCTATGGTTTCCCGGTATCTCTTTTCACTTTGTCGCAGTGTCTCGGTTATTTACTTTCACGTGAGGGATGCTCGCAATAAATAGGTGTGCGCAAACATATTTGACGTTTACAAATACCTCCCAAATTGGTTTTCTTGATAGGACAATGTGTTATTAACTGGTCCAATAAATTTTGCCACTGGAATAAGTTATGTATAGTCACGCGTTTGTATTGTATAGCGCTTAAAATAATTTTAGTATGAAAATAATTTTATAACTTTTTTTTATCTTAGGTAAATACTTTAAGGCAAATGAAATGTATTAGTAGATAATATCTAGGCTATTGGGTTTATTATACGATATAATATGTACCTACTACCTAAAATAAAATTAACCTAAAATATGAAAGTCATAATTAAACCATAGTTAATTAAGCGACTTCTAATTAACTCAAATCTAATTATAAAACAAAATGGTTGGATATTATTCGCTAGCAAGATTTTAGTGCGGAAATATGGTGAACAGTTTTATGATGTGTTAGTTTATCAGTAAAAACAAAAAGCTTGTTTAGTTTTTCGTGTTTTATAAAACGAAATATGTTAGAAAATGATCAATAATGGATGTCGGAATACATCATCAAAACGAGGTGTCGGTATAGAGTGAACGTCCGAGCGTGGTCCGAGCTCCGTCGGGAGTTATAATTCAAGTGACAAATATCGAATTCCACAATTCATTTTTCTGCTATCTGTGCGCTTGTGTCGCCATCTGTGCCGGAGGGTCTGGGCCCATTGGTTCTCCATCAAGCCGCCGGCATGATCTATTTTAGTTAGAAATAAAACATAGTTTTTTATGCTTTGATATTTTATAGGTAACTATTTTAGGGTACCGACGTGATGTTAGGGTGTGGGTTGTGTAATGGCTTTTGAAGTAATTGATGCAATGGTAAAATATACTTTATCCAATTATTTGTTTAGGGTAAAAAATAGCATAAACCGAATTGCAGTTTCAATACAATTATAGCGAGACTATGGATTTATTTGGTAGGTAGGTAGATACTCTCGATTGACCCGAATTATTACGCACATATTTCTGAGTAAATTATAGTTTGTATCATTGAAAATATAACGCGATACAGAGCGCATGCATTATCGGGATCGGAAATTTCACATGCCCATATAATTTTAAGCTCGTAAAGCCTGAACAATAATTCACTGGGAGCATTTGCGGAAAATGCATTTTATTGTTAAAACGTGAATTTTATTTATCGTCGACAGCGCGTGGTGGGGGTTACAGTCGGGTAGGGGGGAGAGGGGGCTGATTTGCAGTAGCGGCGCATCGAACCCACCCTTTGGCACGGATTATTTATACTAAAGGTAATTTTGCTGGTTCATTATTGGGAAATGCAACATTTGTGCATTTCACGGCCTGTCATTTGCAGTTCATTAAAAATAAGCTGAAACCGCAATGAATCGCTCAGGGCATTCCAGATTTTATCTCGTTATATCATATTTATTATTTTATTGATATTAATTTGATGACTGAATCGGACAAGCGATCTTTCGTATATATTTTATATGACCAATTTATGAACGCCTATAAATCGCGAAACCCATAACATGTACGTAAATCTACATCGTAGAAAGTTTTGGCACCATATAAGATACACATTACACATTTTATTTTACTGCAAGTTTAAGTGTAGCGTTTATACGTGTACCAAGATAATAATCACAAGGCGTAACCTACAACCAAGGAAACGCCCATAAGGCATTATAGCCTCTGTTACTTGATTTTAATTGCATATTTGTTACATTGTAACTTCTTTAATTGTTATTCATATCGTTTTATTTCTCGTGTTCTCTAATTGTATTTAAATAGTAACTCGTAAAAATACTCGGGGTAAATCTTGAGGATTTTCATCCGCATTTAGTCGTAAGAAAAACAAAAGAGCAACTCTTTTAAAAGCTATTTAGCTGCGATCCCTAGATAGCCTCCGCCGCAACGGCTGGCTGTTTTTTCCCGCTGAAAAGCCAATTTGGAATGAATCACTGTAACAGTGGCGAGCATCTGTGCTAATTTACCTACCGGTGGACAGTCTAATGCGAGTGGCTCGCTCGTAAATATGGAATCGCGACCGAGCGCCGAATATCGAAAGCCGGCATTAGTCGGATACAGCTAATACACATGGGGGCACGTGCGATATATTATCGCGTGTTCATTTGAATACGATGTTTAATCTGTTCATTGCTTTAGCGCGCTTAACGCGAATAAGCAAATTATTCGTTCGAATACTTTTCAATGTTGAAGCCTCGTACACACGTGTAACATTGATTATTAGTATTTACGTTCGTGCTCGATTGTTTATAATAGTATCTACCAAAGGGCAAACAAACACTTGTATTATCTATGTGTAAACAATCATTGTTTTTAAGATGCAACCGTTTATAGAGGCCACTGTGAATGGAGAATCCGCACCGGGTTGAAAGTTGGAAAAAAATATTTTTTAACCTCCACTTACGAAATGCAGTAGCATGTAAAATATTTTACCCATAACTTAAACACTTGAACAATTTTTTCACACATGTTATTTT
>CAJQZN010042607.1:0-14261 GCA_907164685.1 Colias eurytheme | reverse complement strand
TCTGTAGTAGAAAAACCTGAACGAAAACCTGCTTGTTCTACAGGCTGGTAGATATCGATTTTCGGAGCTAGACGGCTTTGCAGAATTGACGCGAACAATTTGTATATACTTGAGAGCAGACTAATCGGACGATAGTTAGAAATATCTTGAGGGTCACCTTTCTTATATAGGAGAATTATATCAGATCTTTTCCACTGCACTGGCACCTGACCAGTTTTCAGAACCATGTTAAACAAGTAGGTAAGTGGGCGAGCTAGTAGGATAGCGCCAGCTTTAAGTGCCTCATTTTGTAAACCGTCTGGACCTGGACTTTTGTCTGGTTTGAGTTTTTTAATGTGCTTGATGACTTCCTCTTCATTCACTAATGGCTCGTCGTTGATACTTTGGGAAGTCGCTGTTGCTACATCAATTGTATTGGTAGTAGGGTTGGATTTTGTATATAATTTTTTGTAAAAATCTGTAGCACAGCTCAAGATGTCTTTTCTAGTTTTAGTTACTTCAGATGTCGATTTTATGTTTGGGATCCAGGTTTTGTGGGTTGTTAGTTTCTTGTAGGCTTTTTTTGTGCTTCTGTGTGTGTTTAGGTTATTCTCAATTATTCGGTACCTATGGTCTTTGTAATCTTTTACGGCATACGCCAAAGTTAATATTTTTGTGCGCGCGAGCGGAATTTTCTTTGCGTAGCTGGCGAAGGTCTTCCGAATATTTCAAGTTATTGAGTGGCTAAGCTTATATATTCTAACTACATGATCCTATCAAGGTATATATTATGATATAATATGATTTGATGACGAAACGATATAAAAAAATGAGTAGGTACTCAAATAAAATAGCCCGCCTTCCGTTCTCAACATTCCTGCAGCGCTCAACAGCAAACTTCACAAATGTAAAACAATATGCAACTATAATTCTCTCCAATGAAGCTTGTTAAAATGTTTTACAATCATCTGCTCCATAATCACCCGTGGCCCTACAAAAATACAACAAAACTCTTGTACAGTTACGCGAACTCAATCTAACTTTAGAATAGTTCCTTGGTTCGTAGAAAACGCGACAAAAACATACAAACTAAATTATTAACAGCATAACATTTTGCTTTTGCAGAATATGTAGTTCTGTAATTTATAACTTTTTATTTCACTTTGCTTTTAGCGTCTGTTACACGCCATGTTTATGTTATGCAAGAAGTTATTTTATACGCGTTTTAATATAAAACTCGTTATTATGAGAAGTTATTACTAATTGTTAGACGTAACTTTTGATTTATTAATATTTTTTGTGGATGAATAGTTGTCACTATTTCCTGTCAAAACATGGTAGCTGTCTGTAGCGGAATACTATAAAATGCCGCGTTCCTTTGACGGGGCTCGGACGTTGTTTATACGATGTTCGACCCAACTACCCTCACTTTGCTAATAGTCGTTGACTTGCTGCGATTTGTTATCAACTACCTACATCAATTAGGTAGCTGTGTAGAATCGCAGTACATTCTTATTACATTCAAAGTAATATTTAACCCGGCCTCGCGTGTAATTTCTAATATTATAATCATAATTTCTGGGTACTACGTAAATACAACTTTTACGATTTTTAGATACTTGTAAACATACATAGAACACTATACACATACAAGTAAATTAAAATAAATTTGGTATTTGTGATCCTTTTCAAGCTTTGATTTCACAATAAGAAGATAATATTATGTGCTATAGTTTATTGAAATCTGTTATCTGTACAATTCAATTAATAAAACTTAAATGAACATGTCTGAAAAAAGGATTTCATATTATATATTTTACTCTCTACACGTGTTTTCATGAAAAGGTCACACAAACTTTGCAGACCATTTATATTTGGAGCTACCTATAATAATTAGAAAAAATTTTGATCATAATTTTCCTGTGAATCGTTATTTACTTTATTGGAATTTGAAATTCTGTGAATTTTTTGTCAATCGGGATAGTATTTGATTAAATATTACGATCATGCCATTTTTTTTTTTGAAAAAGAGTAATGTTTGTACCGAAAGACAGTACAAGCGCAGAATTTATTGAAAATTGTATAATATGAGAGATCATAGGCAATAGGTATAGTTGAAATAGTTAAGGCGATTAAAGTTTTTCTACAAAAACTTACAAACGTTTTTAATTACGCAGCATTAAAATCAGCTCTCTAGAGTAATGCATGTAAAGTCCTTAGTTCCTACTTTCAATTAAAAATAGTTATTTTCTTATTATTATTTATTTCGAATTATTTCCTTTTCCACTCTTTTCTACAAAATATATTATTTCTTTATAAATAAAGCAAAAGTTAGCACAAATCATGGTTTCCAAACGCGAGATATTAACAGAGGATTCACGTCAAGCCGCTAATGGAAAACATCACAAGGTTTGACATCGGAACTCTCGCGAGGTTACAAGTCGTTATCCACAAAATTGCAAGATAAAACCCTGTACTAGGCTTCGATATGGGAATTGTAATCTTATTATCCACTAGGTTTCCGCCCGCGGCTTCGCCCGCGCAGTCAAAGAAATACCCGCATAGTTCCCGTTCCCGTGGGATTTCCGGGATTGCGTCATTTTCCCGGGATAAAAGTAGCCTATGTCCTTTCTCGGGTATCAAAATATCTCCATACCAAATTTCATGAAAATTGGTACAGTAGTTTAGGCGTGATTGAGTAACAGACAGACAGACAGAGTTACATTCGCATTTATAATATTAGTATGGATTATGTGATAGTAATATATTCATGGGTCCCGAAATAGATAATTTGTATTAGATATTGCACGCCTCATAAGCGAAGCGTTGAGGTGGGTACTACTGTCACTTCGCGCAAAACATCTGATTTTTCAAACTTAAAATGTCTTTATGTATCATACATTGCACTTGTAAGATAATACATACACACATATATTAAGAAAAAACACTATTTTTAACGTTCATGATATTTTTGATGTCATTTTTGTTATTTAAACTAGTTAAAAAACAGTTTAAAAAAGTTCTGTCTTGGACGTCCGTGTGTCTGTATGTGCGGATCCTTTTTCTTGTTAACACGATAGCGACCGAAATACTTTACTAATCGAGTCTTTTTTTTTCTCTTACGCTTGAGTATGCTCAGGAATAGAACCCTTTCATTTTTCAGGGTCTGATTCGATGTGGTTTAATTGTTATTAAATAAACAAAAATAATAATTAATATATATTTATTAAAAAAAAATTATGAGGCGTGCACTTTTGGATTTTCCAAATTTTTTTGTTTTATTAAGGCGCAGCACCTCTGCTGTATGTGTAAATTCTTGGGTATGGGGCAGATGCATTAAACATCTGTTTCACTGATCGATTTACTTTATGGACAAATAAGCCTTCTGTGTTCTACAAAATTGAGATATTTTTACGCCATCGGGAATCAAACCCAGGACCACTCGGTTCTATGCTAAAGCGTACCACTGTACCAAGGATATTAATATTAGTTGAAAATACTAATATTAGACTACAGTCGTAATTACGGGAATACGTGTCTAGAATAAACGTACGGATATTTGTAGAGATTCTCATCGAAATACGGGTTCAACCACAGGGTTCAACGAACACACAAATACACCGTGATTTATAAACATGAAACTTTTGATCCAATATCAATTATGCGGACAATGACATCTTCACGAGTAATATTAATATTTATTTTGCGATCTGAGATTTTTCACGTGTCATGTTTTCTAAACGTTTCAGAGTTTAATTACATTTTATAAATATATTAAATAATAATTATATAATGGTACTACTAAATATATTATGCTATCAGCAGAAATGTTAAGTTTATGAATTATTGAGTCTTAATAGGCTTTTATTGTGTTACAACGTGTTTATTTTTATATTTTTATGAGATATGTTTGTTTTTCTTAATTTATAAAAGAACTCTGTCGAATTAGCTTAACCTGTAATGATAGTTAGTTCTATGTGTAAATAAATAAATAAATAAATTTTTATGATATTAAGGGCTGATTTTTCAATCCTTGGTTAAAACTTATTCGTCGAATAATATATAAAACTACCATTTTAAAAACGTATTCTAATTGCCCGTATTTGACAGTTTACGTGACACTTTAATATTATCGTGTAATAATTAATTATTGTACGGATAAGTTTTATCCAAGCATTGAAAAATCGGCCCTAAGTAAATATCTCTTATCTTTCTTTTTATCTCTACCATAGAAATGATTTTATTTTTCGACTTATTATACATTGTCTTTCACGATTGAAGGTCTAATCGTCTTATAAAAACTCGTGTTTTATATAATGGGTATATTCTTATGTAATATCAATGTAAAAAAGTTTGTAAACATTGTTACTCCCACTTTTATTCAAAACAAACAACAATGTAGATGACCCAGCGTAGGAATTTACCGAGACGACTTTACAGTGACAGGTTGGTTACGTATTTACTGATATAAATAAATACACTCTTAGTTTTAAACAGGTGCAATAGTTAGGGTGTAATCGTCAAACAACTAGACAGAAATCTTTATTGGATAGAAATATCAACTACCTATTTCATACGAAAAGTAGATACCTAATAGAGGAATAAATATGTCACCTTTTTATAGGACAAGACAGAGTACTGCTCTTTCAGCCTACACGAACCCCCCTTGCATATGTCGCGCTCAAATATCAAATCTTATGCTCAATAATTCAAATCTTTTTACAGATCCTCTAGGATCGAAGGTGACTGGCAGACGCAGAGTGGAAGCGGAAGTTGGAACACCTATAGAAGAAAGGTCGTCTGAATATAACATTGGAAAAACTAAGAATTTAAAATTCGTAATTTAAAATAGTGTAGGTACACTGAGTTGGACAGATAACTGCATTTAATTGTTTAAGCCCTATTTTAACTACTTGATTGAAGCCGAAGGCTTTAACCACCACTGCTCTAAATAAAAACAAAGTACATAGGTACTTTAATTTAATATAAACATCGTTTTTTCCACCCGTACAAGATGCCAACAAAAAAAACTTTGCCTTTGAAAAACTCCGGACTAATTTCTTTCGTGCCATCAACGTAATAAAATACAATACTTTTCGAGTTTGTTCACGCATAAAGAAAATCAGTATCAATATGGATAAAACTTCCATTTTAAAATTAAATTTCGGCCCCTAAATAGATTGTAATAAGTTTGGAAGCGATGCCTATAAAATATATTTACAGTAATTTTCCTTTGAGTTTTTCTTTCAATTTTCCTCCAGTATTCGTGAAGCAACTCATTTCGAAAGGAAAAAAGAAGTTACTTTTCTGGAAGATTTCGTTCATATACATTTTCAATATAAATATGTTATCTATGTTACCTTAATATAAATAAGTATATTGTATATAGACCTGATTAATATTGTTACATTATTATTTCAGTGAAAACAAGATCTTTAAAACAGTTCTTAGAATCACTTATGTTTACCAAATCACAAACATGTACATGATCTAATAAATTTCAAAGAAAAAATCACTGTACATTCTGTACCATAAAAATGTTATAACAAATAGCGCTTCAAGCGCACACGGCGTCTAGAGCACGCTACACTAAGCGTCATTTGGAAACAAAACGAGTATTGTCTAAAAGATTAATGACAACCAGCAATTCATCGCTTCAAGCGACCTGTGATGAATAACTTTCTAAAAGGAACCAGTGACCGGAGAATAAAACTGTTGGAACTTAACGTATTATAAATAGTAAATAGTTCTTATAAGTGCTGTTTATTTTATACACTTTCGAATTTTCCAGCAACGTAAGTAAATTGCTTTTTTTCATGTTTATATTTATTTTAAACAATTCATATGTAATGTAAACTAAGTCCTTTTTAATGTTTTAATTGATATTATTATTTGATGATGACTGATTGTCTAAATTATTGTTTTTTTTTTCTATTCGATTGATTGTGATCTCATTCTCACCTTTTGTTCAGCGTAGATGCGAACTAGAAAGAATGTCTGCGTTTGTGGACGTTCAGAATTACATTCAGCGTTACATGCGGAGGCCCGTTTTCCTCGAGTTTTCATCTTACTTTACCAGGCAGTTTCTTTAATCTCTCAATCATTAAGTTATCCATTACAAAAATAGTGATCACTCACCATCAGGCGAATCACCAAAATCTACAATAACTGTTAATGTATTAGATTCAGAAAGTTAGAAACATACGTTGTTGTTTTTATTGTAGATTAAAGTTATACCCAAAAAACCCTATACTTAAATTTCTCCGTTTTAATTCCAGCCAAATTTCTCATTCGGCTTGTCCAGTTGCTCAACAAAATTTAACCGGATTAGAATAATTATTGCAAATGAATTCCCAAAAACATAACAATATAATTTTATACATAATGCTTTATTATGTTTGGACGTCATAAATCTACACAACGATAAATAACCGAATATATTCTATTTGTGTTTACAAAATGTGTGTTAATTGCAGTTGAATAATTAATAGGCATTTATAAATCACTAATATATGGAATGGCGTGGTTAATGCATCGGCATTTGTTCATTTAGGAAGCATATTAATTAAAAATTCCTATAATTTTGTGATATTATGATATTATCATAATGTATGAATATTTGGTAATAAAATGTTATAATACAGAAAATAATTTATATATTAATACATATTGATGAAGGTAGAGCTGTTAAAATTAAAACTTTAGCTCTTTTCGAAGTTAAATGCACATTAGTTCTGTTTCATCCATCGTATATGTAATACGATAGAGAAAGCATTTATTGAAGCAATGCGAGAAGAAAGGTCCTAACACATTGTATGTTCTTAGTAGTAAGGACATAAGTAGGTAATACACAGTGTGGAAATTTTCGATGGGCCGTGGAGAGAAAGTACTTTAAATACTGAAGATACCAAATTTTGCTGAAAGGTCCTTTATTTTTAAAGAGAAATAGAACTGAACAAATTTCAATTTTTTTTTTTTTTCATTTTTAGTTAGTTCGATTCCCGGTCGAAGCAAGTGAATTTTCGAAATTTTTTAAATTAAGTTCTAATTCTTTTAAAAAATAAAGGAATGTTTCATTTCAGCAAAATTCGCTATCTTCAGTATTTCAAGTAATTTCTCTCCAGGGCCCGTCGAAAATTTCTACACTGTATATTTCCCGACCATTATTTTATACCTACACTTACCAGCCATGTCCATAAGTTTTAATTCATAGTAGTGTCCATCCGAATTAGAGACATATTATAATAGTAGCATAATCGGATATAACCTATTCTAGCACTAAAGCGTTAGAAAACCTCAATCCTATATTAAAACGTACGTTCTTATACGTAATACTTATATAAGAAGGAGCATGCGGGCTGCAAGTACGGTTATCAGCGATTTGAGATAACCTCCATCTATCTTCAGCTGACATGTGAGCCGTAATCGAAACTCGTTTGGATCCGTTTATGCTATGGATTAGTTGAGAATACGGTAATGTATTTGGAATTAATACTTTTATGTATATTTTCCACAAATTAAGAGTAAAAAGCTCGTATAAATAATATAATAAAAACAAATGTGTACGTGTACTAGTGTACACACGTAAGAAGTGAAACTTCTTTATGACCTTATTTTTCAAAAAATAATTTACTATATGCAACTTTACAGAAATGCGTCGAATCAAAGATGGCGCGTAACGGAAAAATGTCACGCGTAACGAAAAAATGTTACACTAAATTTTTTTCCAACCCCGATAAAGAAGTTTCACTTCAAAAATAATAAAATATATACTGAAAATTAAAGTACTTTAAAACAAAATAATAGATACAAAGGAAGCAACAGATACGAAGAAGGATCGAATAACCAACCTGACAAAAAATTGAGGCCATTTTGTTGATAACATTGACAATACTATCATTAATAATACAGTTTTTAGGTCCACAAGTAAAATATTAAAAGACGACATTATAGCTACAACCTTCTCTTCCAGGTTACCTACGAGTTAGTAAAAAAATGGTTGTCTGTAAAGTCGGTTTACTGACGATAGTTGAACGTGACAACGTCCGATTGTGCTTCTTTGTCGCTCGTTCCGCGCTCTCGCTTGCACTTCAAGCCTTACATGGAACGCCTCAGAGCAAGGTAACGCCGCATGAGTCATGTTTTTTCGTGCGTGCAGCCGGCTCTATCGAATTATAAGACGTTGTCACGTCAAAAGTTAGTTAGTCCTGTTTAGTTCAATACAAAACCCTACTTTGGTATCATATCTTGTATCATGAATCTTTGTATAATAACAATTGTGTATTGGTTTGCTCTGGTCAGATACGTCAACAAAATTAATTAACTTCACTTTGATTGGAACATAATGGTTTATATCGAAATATAAATCAGTTCTGTGGGTGCTAAAGCCACAGATTGACTGATATTTTTAGTACTACATGGGGTGTTTACACAATTTGTTTTATTGTTATTTCATAAGTTATAATATGACCTTTGTGCTTGCTGAAATATTATTTTTTCTTAATATCGTTGAAAAATGTATAGATATTATTTTTACAAATGTTTGAGAATTGAAAATCGTAGCCGATATTGAATTTAACGATTCGACCGCGATTGTCTAATCATATTAATTAAAAAAAAGCTAAAACCGTTTCACATACTGTTACTATGCGAATCACATGAGCCAAACGAGGTTATCCCTTTTAAATTTCTCTTTACCAACGACATCTTTTCTATTTAGCATTCCACGATTCACGGGTTTTTAATTAAATCGCTGGAATATTTGAATTTTTATTAAACCCCTTAGCTCTAATTTAGTCAAAACAAAAGAACGGGATAATTCGATTCGCAAATTGTCCCGCTGAAATCTGAAATCGTCAAAATTAAAACATTGATTCAATTACTCGTACTTTTAATGGAAATGATTGGAAAGTTTTTAATACGCAAAAGTGGACTGAATAGAAGAGAATAGGTTCATTTTTTCTTTGTCGTAGTAATATTATAGACGGACAGTTCGATTTCTTTGTTTCTAATGGATGAACTCAAAAAGTATTTAACCGATTTAGACATTGTTTTCTCCAGTAATTATTAATAAATACTGGCAGCTGATTTAAAATATGGTAGTAATTTTGAGATTAATCTACGGTAATATACTATGATGAATGATTCTTATAATATAACAACTGGTCCGCTCCGGCTTCGCCCGTGGTTCATGTTTCTATTCCTTTAGCAGTTAGCATTCAGAGATCATGTATCTACATATCCAAGTGTTGAATAATTTCTGAAATCGGTTCAGTAATTCCTGATATTAACGCATTAAGTCAAACAAACTTTTCCGCTTTATATTATTAGAATAATTAATATAATTATCTATTACAACGGCTATTCACATATGGTAAGAAACTACCACCACACCGACACCATATATCACTACACTAGCTATACTCCGCGGTTTCACCCGCATTGCTCCGCTCCTGTTGGTCTTGGCGTAATGATATATCTGTGCCTCCAGTGAATAAGGGAGTAAGACGAGTTATTCCCTTTGGTTTTTATTGCACCATTGGATTCAGCTCGTCAAAATACACAACATATCAAAAGGTCATATCTCTAGCTGCGTCCTAACCCATTTTTTCGAATGACCCAAACGGTATAAGTAGGGTGTGATTAACGGTATAAGTTACCTTATCCATCATTTTAGGCAATCGCAAAGGAACTATTCGTCTCGAGTCAAAAGTACCCACGAACACAAAGACGTATGTGTAGTTATACTTTTTGAATAAAGACTTAATTCATTTTGTTCCATCAGTCCTAACACTATTTTAGTATAAACGCATTTGTGTCATTTTTCTAACATGAGCATAAAGGAACAACTCTTTTAGTATCATTGGTTCAAGTGACGACATGAGACAGTTTGGCATTAATGCCGTGTTGCTATTGGTCTATTAATTGAATACTGCACGGAAACAACACACCATACCTATTCCTTATTATTTTTAAATCGTTTTTTTCAATAAATCTCCAACAACAAATCTTTATATTTTTTAAAAAAGGTCAGTATCAGTTAACTTGGGATACTAATATATTTCTATGAGAATAGAAATTAACTATTTTTTGCAATAGATATTAAAAATACAGTTAACACATTAAGTGAATTTAATGATATTATACTCTTTGTTTATATAAATACAGAACGATAATTAAATCATCTAAAAAAAGCCAACAAAAATGTTAAACTTATATTTTCTTCTTAAATAATTGGGTAAGTTTTTAAAAAAAAAACTCGTTTTTTTTTTTTTTTTTAAATTATCTAACTACAATAATCAAGACAATAATATTATAGTCTATAATAGTCGCATAAAAAAAGTATTTATAACCAGGCTTGACAATAATTATGAATATTGTTTTCTCCGCATAAAGCGTTTTAGCCACTGTGCTTTGGTAATTTGCCTTTTTTATAGGAAAAAAATCCGCAATATCGATACTTTTTTGGTCCTGCATTTTCGTAAACATTTTATGGATACTCTGGTACCACATATTTTGAAAAAATTGGGCTATTGTCACGTAGAGTGTCTTCAAAGTGCGTGCCACAAGTCGTATTTGCATCCAAGGCACCTTCAAATCTGTGCTTAATTTTGCATAAAATCTTTGCGGCTCATTGTATTTTCTTTATTTATCTACATTATATAATTGATATTATATGATATAGACATTGTTAAAATTCTATATCATGCCGTAAAAAATCGCCACTGACCACCTATAACTTTTCCTGTATTAACTGAACATACAGGAATATGGTTTTCGGTCTTCTCTTATCTCTTTATAGTGCTTGTATCCTCAATGTATACCACCATGACATTGTGGCGTTGCCACTTTTATTATCTATATTTTACGAAACGGAACGCACTTGATCGAATTTTAAATTGATTCGACGATTAATTTTCACTAGGACAATAGTTAATACGCAAAACGCAATACGCAGTTGATACGTATTTAATACCAATACTCAATGATTGTCTCCTGCAAACCTGTACAGACTAGGCTCATTGTGGTGACTGGTGAAACATTGTATAGCATTAACAACATAGTACTGTATGTAGAAAGATCGATTAAACGTTTATTTTACAATCTACGACTTTCATTATACATGGGTAACAAAACCCCATAACATATTCGGTTTTACTCCGGACAACATCTTCAGCCACCCAATCCCCTTGCTTGAAGTCCAAATCCAGCGGAGGACAATAATCGTCATTTACTAAAATTGAAGGTTTTTCGTCCTAGTATAAAAGTTGTCTGGATCCCATTTTATACACAATCTATAGTATAATACTATTGATATCATGTGAAACGTGACTTGGAAAAAAATTATTCAAATAAATCACAAAATAAAAATTTGAAACAATCTTAAAAGTTACGAAAATCCCAATTATACGTCAAAATGACGCACAACATCCTCTTTACAACCAAATGGCGGAATTTACCTGGATGAGCCAACTATGTACTGCTAGGTCTCGACGGCTAATAAGTTGGTTCTGGATTTTGCAGCGATTCGATGGTAAATATAGAAGAGTTCATACGTCAAATTTACGTAGATTGGACTTCTAGGGTTAAATGCATAAATACCTAAATGTTGCTTTGTTTTTATTATCTAATAACGAAAAAAAACCCGTTGATTTCATTCGTTTTTCAAGCTACGTGCATAGTTTTTCCACTAAAATGCCTCAATTGAGTCATAAAGTACACAAATTTCAAGCATAATAAGTCACATCATTTCTATAAAACCAAAACTGGCAATAATATAAGTCGTGATGTGCGATTATGAACATAGTGCATAAGGGCATAAGTCGTTATATTGCAAAGAGTAAAAAAAAAATTATGTGAATACATTGAGTTATTCCATGAAGTACTCGTTCATAAGGCCACAACTACAAAAAAACACGAAAAAAGTATATTTATGGGGTTGTTACAATATGTGTTCCTATGTAAAAATATAGTCTAACATCATATCTTACACATACAAGCTTAAAATTTTGAATTACTAAAGATTTAGTATTGATATACAGTTTTTTGTCTCTCCTGAAAAGTGCTGTTTTTGAGTTATTCCCTTATTCACTGGAGGCACAGATATAGCCAATAGCCTTCCTCGATAAATGAGCTATCTAAAACCGAAAGAATTTTTCAAATCGGACCAGTAGTTCCTGAGATTAGCGCGTTCAGACAAACAAACTCTTCAGCTTTATAATATAAGTATAGATTAAACTAGCGTATTTTATATACACAAATCAACGTTCAACATGTAAGATAAATAGCGCATGTAAAAGTACACTTACATCGACAGTGATTGATAGCTGGGTACAGTCGCGTACAATCGTCAGCTCTTGGGAAATTAACAATGAAAGTGACAAAAACACTTCTTCACGCGGAAGTACGTTAGTGACCGGAGTCTGGCTGATTGATCCTTAATGACTTGGTTTTTTTTGGATATCATGAGGTTTTTATGTGCTCTTGTAAATGTATAAAGGTTTGAATGTTAAGTATTGCTTTCAAAGATACATCATTCTTAGAAAAGTAATGGTATTGTTAATCATAGTATAAGGAGAAACCTTTCCGTAGCCCAAGAATACGCTGCGTAAATAATACAGGAAATAAGTTAAATTAATCTAGTGTATTCTTAATTATTTAAAATATTCTGCGTTACAAAAAATATTGTTCTTGTAACGAAAAATAATTACATTAATATTTATTCTACTGTAAGCAATTTAAATATTTCCAATTTATTTCGCCAGAAATGTAAAATTTAAGTCTTATATTTTTAATAGGGATGTCGTACAATTCTATTAATAATTTAACCAATTAAAAAATCCAATTTATCCTCCCTTTCTCTTAAACTGCGTTAAAATTTAAAGTTTACGAGGTGTGTTATCGTTCCGCGTTCACAATAAATCCTTACGAACTTGTTGCTAATGCCAAGAATTAGCCCACACCTACGACTTGGCGAGATTCGCCTTTAATCGCAATGTATTAAGTTGTTCCATTATTTGCTTACAAACTATATGTATCACGAGAATTGAAATATAGGCAAAAGTTGTATATTTTCTCATCAAAAATAAATTTTCGATTAATATTAAACTATTTATAATATTTTGTTATGTTGTGGAAATGAAATTTTAAAATTAAGTTGCATGTTTAGATAATTTTGATGTTTCTTTTACACGCAACAACTTTTGTCGCATTATTTATGAGATCCAATAAAGGTTGACTGCTTTTGAGCCAGCCTAAATGATATAGAGACATTTGATCAATTCATTTTGTATTTTGAAAGTTTAAACCGCTTTACTACATTAAACCATAAAACATAACCACATTACCAAACAGACTATATTCACATAAAAATAAACAAGTATTTCGTAACATGACTTTACTTTCCAATCGAATTAGCTCATTCGGGGACCATAATAATTGCATCGTCGTCTTACATTAAGCTCTATACTGTTACACGCAGAGGCGTTCTCAACGTAATCACGTCTTCCATAAAATATTCATGTTTATTTTAATACAAAATGTACTGTAATAAGTGTCTCGCATATTACCATAATTTGATCTTGTCTCTCTTATCGAATATGACATTATGTAGGAGTTAGGGTGTTTTGAAAGGTAATACGTAGGCTACTTTGCGGATGGAAATGGAGAATTGGTAGATAAATGCTAAATTTAGATCATATCACACGAAAGGTTCATTGCCCTTGAGTTTATAAAATGTGGGCTGAGTGATGATAATAAAGAGCGTGTGTGCTGAATGCACGTGTCAGAAATGAAACTTCTTTGCCAAGATTCTAGAGGTAAGATACCATCGCCTTACTCCGTCACGTGACGGTATTGCCATGACGCGACCTTTAAATTTTACTCTCAACGCGCCTAAAGAAGTTTCACTTCAATTAACTTATTTTTTTTTCCGTTGTGAATGATATTCTAGTCTTGATAAATGGGCCTGTATTTGTTTTAAGTGATTGGAAATCGACATGAATCTCCTAATTGTCGTTCAAGCACGATCTAATCTACTAAAAAGGATAGTCTGACAAAACGATATTTTATGAATAAATTAGCTGTGCCCCGCGGTTTCACCCGCATTGCTCCGATCTTGTTGGTCGTAGCGTGATGCTATATAGCCTTATAGCCTTCCTCGATAAATGAGCTATCTAATTCTGAAATAATTTTTGAAAGGGAACTATATTTTCTATCACCAAAATTTATATTTGTCACATTGAGATAATATTACTACGTATGGAGGAGACACCACGAACAAA
>CAJQZN010042606.1:0-27150 GCA_907164685.1 Colias eurytheme | reverse complement strand
AGATTCGTAGGTATAAAAGGCACGAGATAAACTTTGTGACATACAAAATATGCTTGTTCTTAGAGTATAAATACTGAAATTACATACAAAAAAATGCCATAAATTAATTAAATGCTTAACTCATACATAAATTAACTAAATACACTCTACTATAAAATTCTAAAAACTATCCACAACAATTTATTATTTAGTATATTTAGTATATTTATATTTATATATTTACCTCCAGACAATTTACAAACATCAATTAATCTATTTCAGTAAGACATAGTAATTATTACAAATAAACATAAATTACTTCCCTCCGTGCTAGTCGCTGACGCCACTGTGTTACAGTAGGGAAGTTTATTTTAATTGAATATAATGAATAACGTAAGCCAAGAACCTTATTATATTCAGACTATATATTCGTAGGAAAATAAAACAACAAGATCTTTCATCTACAATCTACACTATCAGAAACCCTTCAACCAAAAGTGGAGTCACGCGTAAGCCATGCAATAGAATCTTGCCCAAACAAAAATGCTTCCAAATTTACTGTATTCATTTCATTCGCACGTCAATTAACAAGAGAGCATTGATATTAAATAATATGAGAGCCATTTCACAATGGTCAGTCTCCGCTATGAACACGGAAGGCATGCGCGCTATGCAAGCGTGGAGCGCCCCGTTTGCAGCTAACCAGCCGATCGCTGGCATCTGTTCAAGAAGATTTCCTGGCGCTTCGGTTCGCTTGGGATGCTATCCGTGTGTTGTTAATGCTAAACTTTCAGTGTTAATTAATGGATGATAATTTTACAGATTTACTTATAGGTATTTTGAGAAGAGGAAGGCTTTCCTTTGTCGCGGGAAATAAACTTAATCAAAATTACACAACTTAATGAAAATTGAAAACACTAAATGTTAACATTAATTTTAATTTTTTGTTAATTCGGCATGGGACTTGACACTTTTAAAGCAACCTTAAAGCAACATTGTTATAATATCTACTTAGAAACGAAATATAGAAAAAATACCACAAGTTACACATGCCATGTAGTCTGTATCGAAAGGTTTTAGTGAATTTAAGTTTAGTCAATTTAAGTTTAAGTGATATCTTTTTATGGAAGCATCAACTGAACGTCCTTGATATTGTGATATGCTCTGTAAAAACTGTTCTGTTTCTTTTCCTTCAAATTACCAGTTTGCTATTAGCTCGGCCATTTTCTGGAAAAAGCAAACACTATCCGATTTGACTCAAGTAATCAGCTCAGCGCTGATCGACACCAGGAAAAACTTCCAATTAACACCACTTAGGGCTTCTAAAGGCGCACACGTAAAACCGGGCAAAACTAATGCCCTCAGAAGTCCACCGCTCCAAACATTGATTTGAATTCCTAAAACAAGACCCTGATGTCTCTTCTCGGAACAATGCCCTTACGTGTGATCTGTTTTTGCGTTAAACATGCATTGGGGCCATTTTCTCGCAAGTGTTTCTTATATAAGAGTTAGCCTTAGCTCATTGTCTGATACATTTCCACTAAGTGAGCCGCAAAAAACGTAATTGCTCCTGTCAGCGGGATAACTAGATGAATGTGGGCACGTCTTATATAGCTGCGAGTGTGCAAATGTTTTGGGATTTTTCCGGATTGTTGGAACGGCGTAGTGTAGGTAGTCTTCTATAACGTCGCGGACGCAAAGATGTTTGCGATGAATGAATGATGAATAATGAAAAACGATGTTTTAAAAACATACTTATCTTTATAAATTTTTTTATAAAAAATTATTATTTCAAGAAAATGATACGACTGTGCCCAAAAAATTATAGGTTCCCTGTAAAAAATTGATATTTAAATTGCTCCGATGAAGAAAAGTTTCTCGTTTATTTTATTCGCTATTGTACCAAGTTATGCTGCGTGATAGTCGATTAAACCGACAAATATCTATAGCACGATTTGATTATTAATTTTTCCTTTTTATAGAGAAAATTTCTAAATAAAAAAATCAAATTTACTTCTGAATTTACTACAGAATTTAAGTCGATGCATATTGCTTATGTTCTGAATTTTAGTCTACTATCTTAGCAACAACAAAACCGTCGGTACAAGCTGGACAAAATATTATATAATTATTAGATATGTATCTCGTAACCGTATCTTTAAATGACAATTTTTTCTTATTTTTCTTCTGTCCTATAACTACGATTGTACTTTATCCCCAAGATCCCTGGATGCTGGTGTCCCGAGCGCGACGCTACCGCGAGAGGCGCGGGCATATCTTGCCCATACAAGGCCCTCCCCCCGCACCGCACGACCTCATTACGCTAAACATCACATTTACATATCATTTATGCGCGCCTGTGTCAATTAGGCGCATTCCGCCTGTTTGGTGGTCAGTGATGATTGACAGGTTTGTTTGCGATGTGTTATATTGTTTATTAGTCAGTATTATTTCGATAAATGTTGGTTATGTAGGTTGAAGTAGGTACGGTATGTGAGGAAACGGTTGTTGCTATGTAAATTTTTTGTGATACCTACCAAAAACATGTTGCAGGCATTTTAATAAATGTAGTCTCTGATATTTGACACCATGGAGACATAGGTAGATAATAGGTATAAAATACGAATAATATAAAAGAATTGATATAACACTTATAAATAATAATTAATAATGAATAAGTGTTGTGTGTAATTTTTCGAAACGCTTATTTTTAAATTTGTATGTTCTTTGCTATGGATACAGGATCGACTGTACGATACAAAAAAGTGATGGTATTATACATTCCTCATCGATGGTAATTAATGTACCTACCGCGTCTACTTGCAACTTTGTTTTTATCCAGTTTCATTTATCTGCGAGATAAGGTCGCCCACTGCGTTTGATTAGATTATGTATGTGTTTTATTTTTTTAGTATTTTCTAGTGTTTGATTTGAATAAATCGCGTTTAAAATCCGTGAAAAAAATCTTTAATTTCTATAACTATGTGTTTTATTTTATTTTAATTTGTGTACAGATTTATTTTCTTAAACAATTTATGTATTCCTTATAATAATGAGAATTGCTAAAGAGAATTGATGATTGATTGGAGCAATGCAGATAAAAGTAAAAAAAAACCTTTTTGTCTATTGTCATGCGGGCCAAGTATCTAATCTTTTAATTTCAAGAAGATATTCTCAGGCCTATTTCGTATAGCTTGACTACAGAATAGCCAAACAAAATTACTTCAAAAATGAACCTATGTTCAAGTATAATACCTATTGAGCAAAACAAAGTAAAAAAACCTATGCTTAAATTATATACATACATATTACATATAACCAGTAATATTATTAACTCGAAAGTTAGTAAGTATACAATTTGATAAAACTTTCTTTTTTCGCAGTCGGTTAAAACCCTCTTTCATTGCAAATTGTGGATTAAAGTGAATAAATCGGTGCTCTGTGAAGTGAAATCGGTAAAGCATAATGAAGGAACTGAACGAGCCCTTATTTTGCCTTGTTGCGGTGTTACTGAATAACAGTTCAATAACTGAAATTGAGTGAACACAGATTATACCTGATATTCATAATTGTACAGAGTAGATTTTTGTAGAGATGTATAATTATTATACCTATTTTGATTGATTCATAAAGTAGATATAAATAGTAAGTCCATTTACACACAATTAATGTCTTGATAAGTGTTAATTTGTAGGTATTTGTTTAAAAGATTTAGTAAATGAAAATAAAAAATTATTTATTTCAGCAAAAACACAGTAGGTAACAAAACTAATTTAACAATACATATAGGAAGTTGTTGTTGCTTATAATACAATAAGTATTAAATATAAGTACTCATTGTAACTCTTTGAAAAAAAATCTAGTTTGAAAATTCGTTTTAGCACATTGTAACTATTATTGATATTGTCGCTTAAATCTGTACTAGGTAGTAGGTACCACTTCATTTGATGACTTCATTAGTTATAGATATTTATTTTAAAACATCCCACCAATATACCTAATTAAGTACTGTGGGTGTATTGTGAACGTAAATGTATGTAACTCAAATTACTACATTAAAGGTACCTACCGATTTACTTTTTATAATCCTTTCACCAAAAATCTTATTATAAAGCCATTACCATTCTCTACAAATGTTTTACTTTTGATAAATCTTAATCTTAATCTTAATACTATTATAAAGGCGAAAGTTTGTAAGGATGTATGGATGTATGGATATTGGATGTATGGATGTATGGATGTTTGTTACTCTTTCACGTAAAAACTACTGAACCGATTACAATGAAATTTAGCACACATAGAGAGGGTAACTTGGATTAACACATAGGATAGGTTTCATCCCGGAAATCCCACGGGAACGGGAACTATGCGGGTTTTCCTTTGAAAACGCGGGCGAAGCCGCGGGGGGAAATCTAGTTATCTATAGTAGTATATATCCATAAAATCCTCATTTTCACAGCTCTATACATTTCTAATCTATGGTTCGAGTGTGGGCGGTGTGTGCGAGGTCTATGAAATTGATCGCCATAACCATTGGCCGGCGCTGCGCATGCGTGCGACGGGAACAGACATCGATCCCATTGAAATATAACATTTTGATGAAACATGCTTGATGGATATAAAAAATGGAATCGAATAGTCTTATAGTGTAAAAGAAATGAGTAAAAAATGTTATTGTTATCAATTTAGGTTAATTGAAGATATTTTTCAATATTTGATAGAGTTATAGCTTTGATGAAATATTTTTTAGATTTTCGTATCCTTTATTAAAACTAATTAGGCACTACTTTGTAACATGCCATTTGTATTTTATATGAATATTTATTTATTTAATCCAACTTATGAGACTCTTCCTGTTATTCTATTACATAATTTATGACACTGCAGAATCCTAATAGAACCAAACTGATATCTTATCCTACCTAGTATGTATTTATATTTTGTATACCTACTATTTTTTTTCAGGGACTTAAGAAGAATCAGTGATGGGAAGATTAATTAATAACGAGAAATGTATCTAACGATATATTAATATATTGTTTTCGGCTTCACATATTGCACATACCCCACAGTAGCCAGTACCAGTAGGGAGCCGGGAAATTTATTGCATTCCCTCTTCAATGTTAGGGACATATAATTGTAAATGATAAGATTGTTATTCCTATACTTTTTATTACTTGCGTGTCTCTATTTTAGCGATCTTTCATTATTATAAAAATATCTACTTTATAATCCATCTTTAAAATACTTAAGATTTTAATTATTTGCTAAATTTTGCCATAAAATACAAAAAAATAAACCTATCCAACTCTTCAAAGCTTAGAGCTTCAAAGTGCCTACACTGCTTTAAATAATTGTTAAACGAATTTTTTTGAATAATTGTTATTATTGATAAATCAGTTTCAAAACCAACACAACTTACAATAAAAAATAAAAAGCCTGAAATACTTATTTTGCCATCAGTACCTTGTTCGTTGCTATCCGTACATCTATCGGCGAGATGAAAGCATCGGTGAATGAAGCACACGACTGACTAATTACTATCGTTAATCAGTACTCGGTTTCTTCAGACTGTACTGTGTCTGAAACTCGTGCTCGCATTAGTGCAGTGTCTAATTGACTATTCAGTTGAATAGTTATGTAATGTTCGTATGAAGAGACCTTAGTTTAACCTAGTATCGAATCTGTGGTTTAACTGTGAAATTTATAAGATGGGTAAAAGCGAACATATTGCATGTACACTGTTGACAATATAATATGGTACCTAGTCTGGTTTTTTTTCTCCGCAGAAGAGTCCGTAAGAACCTGTAGTTGTTTTGATATTTTACGTTTGAATAAATAATGATGCGATGCGATTACCATATTCATTAATATGTACTAGGTATCTACATATTATAGTAGGCTCTCTGAACAACATTAAACTTTTTCGACAGGAAATAAAATAAATTACATACTACATATTACATGCTATTACCCACATTAGGTATACATGTTTAAATTCATACAGACAATTAGACGGACAGCCATGAAATAAAAGTCGTTTTTTGCCACTTGGTGAAAACAAAAAGAAAAGGTTTTTTATTGAAATTGGACAAGGAGGTAAACATGTCGGAAGTATTATTTGCACACAATGCCGCAGGTGGACTGTGACTACACCTTTACGACTGTTCAATCTTGTGTTGACTTTCTTGTGACTAAATCTTGATAAATATTAGCTTCTGTGTTTACGTGTATAGGGATTTTTCTTTGATTTTCGAATGGTATCTGGATTCTGGGACTAAGCAAAACACATTCTACCTATGTGTTTAAATGACGTGTTTAGTATTTATCTACGGCATATTTGAATATAGATATGTTGGCATCCCGTATCAGCCGTGTCTAATTTAGCAACGTTATAAACTTTGATTACCTATACGTATAGTTAGTATGTTTATAATTTTAAACTATTTTGTAATGACACTTTTTTAGTTATTTTACTGCCTACCTGTCGTTGTGGATTAGAAGTTTTTTAGATAATTTGGTTACAAATGACCAAATAGTATTCATAATATTAGTAGAGACTCGTGACTCGTGACTAAAAATTCACAAGATTTTTGACCCTGTCGGAAAACTTCCGCGCAACCTATTCAACCGAACAAGAGGTAGGTATGCAAAATATTAAAATTAGTACACCAATAGCCATCCACCAAACCACCATCAACCACTGACACATCCAACCATCCAGCTAATAAATTCGCAACGGCAATTGCACAGGTATGTAAGTAAATATGCGACATCCTGCTCCGCTTGCGTTTTTGTGTGACGTTTGGACGCGTGGCCGCCTGATGTTGATGAATAATGTAGCCGTGTCCGTCAGTCCGTCTGTCGCACACTTCATGAAAAGCATTTGCATAGAAATATACGTTTGAGAATTTAATTATTTTGAGGCAATGATTTCGAAGTAGTGTTTTTGAGATATTAGTTGGTCGAGTAATTTTTTACGCTTCTTCAGAGAATTATCTCCACACTAAGGTAGGTAGTATATTTTATTTGCTCAATAGTATATTTTAGTGGAGGATAGCACCTTCGTCTTTCACCGAGGAAGTTTTCCCTATGACATGACGCTACAATCAATACAAAAATTCCAACAAATAGATCTTAAACAATTTCCTATTTTAAGTCTATACATATAAAAACAACATACAAACTCCCATCTTTCCCCATACACTTCTGAAACTGCGAACTCACGTTATTTTATGAAAAATGTTGTATATTATCATGCGAGGGAAACTTAATCCCCCACTTCATTAGAGAGTGTGGATTAATAGCTCTTGAGATAACTTTGCCTTGCGTCTAATGAACCAACTTCGCATGAAGATGTTATGGGAAATGTTCTAGTATGAAAAAGTTGTTTCACAATTCATGATTATGTAAAGGAGAGTGATGCTTTTCAGTTTTCTGTGTATGCTTATCAGTCTACTTACAAACTGATTAGTGCGACAAATGTCTTGGATGTTTATAAACAAATAAATAATAAATAAATTATTTATTTATTTTATGTCACACTAAATTCAAGCGCGACTTGGATGGGGCACTGGCGCGGCGTGCCCCCCGATTTGACGTAGGTATACCGAAGTACCGAACTCAAGCTGCTCTCTTATTAATATTTTCAGGTTTTTCAGTCACTATCAGGTGGTTCGTGAATTATTGTTTCTAACATAAGTACCTACCAGCAATAAATATATTTTTGATACATTTTCGATAGCTTTCAAATAGCTGGTCTTGATTTATAAAGCTGAACAACCTATATAAACTACCTATTGGTATTTAAATTTTTATTTTTTGCATGAGGAAAGCTATAGGCGAGCTATAGAAGCAGAGCATCAATGAAAATTTTGGATCCATTTTTGGTGAACAGAGTAAGTTGCGTGGATCAGCTAGTTCAAAATAATATTAGTAAATAGGTGTTATACTAGAAGAAACGTGATAGATTAACGCAGATGTCGCCTTGTAAGTTGTTATTAGGTAACAATAAACACATTTTTTATCTTATATGTTTACACACGGAGGACTTCATAAAATGGCGGATTGCTCATTACACCTTCAACACCTGTTCCATTTCATGTAATTATTCTAAGAAGCAATAATGTTGCCGTCGTAAAAATACAAAAATGTCATAATTAGGAAAGCATTCGTGCATATTCAGAACGTATGACTCTCGTAAAAATACTATAGAGTGATTAATAGGAGGTAACTACCTCACATTACCTCCGTACCGCTTGTTTTAACATCAATCATGTTTTATTACTAACCTTAAAATATTATGGGCATTCCATTGCAGCGAACATTGCTTCTATGTTTATGGCATCCGTTTAAAGAATAATAAAAGCAAATTACTAAATAATATGGAAATATAATGCGCTGAAATGTACGCGACTGTGGGGTCATTAAATTTATGGGTACCAAATACGGGGCATATAATGGTTTAACTTACCTACAATATGGTCTAGTGGTTAGCCTTCTAACTTCCATCGTCTGTTCATATAAGGCTCTAAGGAGTTTTCTTTCAGGAAATAGGAACTTTTGTCGTAGTAGGTACCTACTGTTATATATTCTGTGCTTTTGTTATTTTATCTAAATGTCCGCAAATTAATACCTATAACGAGTAAGGATGTATACCAGCATAGTATACCAGCTAAGTTCTTAGGTAAACAAGACTGTGAATCAATATTCAATTATGATTTTAAGAAATTTGGTTGTTATGGTTGTTACATATTAATCTCCCGCAGACGCTTTCGTGTATTAATTAAACAAGTAATGAAAGTCGAACTAAATTAAAAAGTAAACCGAAATTAATTATACGAAGCACTTACGTCGGTGTAATGAAAATTTTAAATGAACTGTAAGATTTAGCTACTGCAATTTCACGAACCCTTTCCTAAAGGGCGTTTAATTTTGTACGTGACTCCATCTTGAATTTATGCTGTTAGTCGTCTCTAAAGGGTTAGAATAAAATGTAGGATAAGTAACATAAACAAAATGTTTGATAATGAACAGGACAATAAAATTTTATAATCAATATTTTTCATAAATTAGGAAATAACATGATAAGTTATCATTGATAAATAATAACACCTAATAACAGTGATACCTATGCATAAAAGATAGGATAATAGATTGATAAGATAAAAGCTATACTTGAAGTTAACAAGAACATATATATATTTTATTGATAAGTATAATATTATCATATACCTAGGTAGGTATTAATTAAAACTTTTCAATCACGTCTAATTTATCTTAAAAATAATTATAAAATCTAATAAAAATATCTGGATTTAACTCTAAGGAATTTACGGTTTTTTAAATGAAAATTATGAAGTGTGAACAACTATATTAAAAACGATATAAAATTTGAATGCTCGCAAGCGAAGTCGTTAACTAAAATACAGTGTTAATTATATTAATTTTTATGTTTTTATAAGCGCATTTTTCTCGGATAATATTTTCAGCATTATAAATGAGCAATTAAAATTGTAATTAGCGCCTGTTTTCGGTAGCGAGATATTTATTATTTACAAGTAATTATATATAATTGGGAGTATAATGTTTAAATATGTGAATACGGATGTTTGCGGTGAGATTCGTTTTTGTGTGGTAATTTGGGCTTTTTGAAGCATTTTGATTAGCTTGATATCTTCCTAGGATTGTTAAAATAGCATTGCGTATATCTAAACAATTATGCCTTTGTTCGTTACGAATAGAATGAACTGTTGTGGGTGGAATAAATTCTATTATGTATATAAAAATTCATGAAAATGCCTACTTTCACGCAGTTTCGGTATTTCGGCCAGTGACGAATTAGACCAATTATTTTCTTAGTAAATTTATTGATATACTTAACTACATTTGCAAAAAATAAATGAAGAATACCTAGGTATATATCTAGGTGCTTACCGATGTTCATTTGAAGAAGAAGAAGCAATTCACTCATTCAAATACGAACGTAAATAGCGAAGTTTGAAGAAAATATTGGTAAGTAGGTACCTACGTAAGTATTTGTTAAAACATTTACCTATCTAAATTAAATAATTAAATTTTACTTTTAAATTTTAATATCTACTTAATACGGCAATTATTAATTCGTTAAACGATTCTCCAATCCGTGACTGAAACATCTCCTCCCACAGATAAGAAACAAAGTTCCCGCGGTTTCACAATGCCGCAGATAAAACAAAGGACGTCCCATCTCATTGTTTGTTATCTAATTGTCTTCAATTAGATACGATTAACTAGTGAGAAAGTGTATTTAGATATTCATTATGGTGTAAGTTGATTGTATAGTGATATCTTTTTTACGAGAATGCCTATTTGAGAAGGTTTTGTTAGAGTGAATATTGAATAGATTAACTGCGTTTATGTTTTTACAATAGCTTATGTGATATTGATTAGATAATAATAGATATGTTCACTGAGTTTGATCAATTTTAGCGTATCAATTTAAGTTAAATGAGGTATGTTTTTGTTTAGACTTTAGTTTATTTGAGCACACGAGTAACATTTGTCTACATTTTGTCAAATATTTAGTCTCTAAAAGTACCTAGGTACGTTATATCATTTGTTCATTTAGCATCTGTGGCTCTACTTCCGTATAAACGAATCCGATTTTCAATACGATATGACGTCCATTTTTACTTACCTACCTACTTATACCTATTGTAGTTAATATTGTTATCATTTACAGATACGTATGTTACACTCTTAAACATTTCTAGCAATCAAAAGCGCTTTTAAAACAAATAACAAATCCATTAACAAAACTAGAAATTTCCGCCACTATTTCACTGATAAAGCATTTATAGTAACTACTAGTATATTATATATATTATGTGTTGTAGTAACTTAAGCCCTCCATACATCCTGTGGGCGTACCGCGGCGAGATCAAAGCGGCCCCGCCCTGCGCACGCGCACAATAAGTAGTCGTTATTGATCTTCAGAGACGCCATTTTTTATCTCCACGCTCGAGTGTAAAACATTTTTCGTGTGAGCATTGGTTTGCGGTAATTATGAGGTATATACAATTATTTACATAATAAAGTGAGGATAAATTTAATATGACCTTGAATTAGTATGTTTACGTCTTGACTTTGATAATTAAACAATTGATTCTGTAAACGACTCTAATTAAACGAAATATAGAATTTAGAAATTACAATTAATAAACAATTATTTGAGTTTATATTGAAATTATAAAGTGCACGCAAATCCTTTGGTGCAAAGCTAGTTGAGTAATCTGTATAAAAAATCCATCAGTCTTTGATCTATTGTTATCTGAAAGCGAGATCTAAATTTGGAGATATAATTTTATGGTCAAGCCTTCGGCCATCTCAAATAGCTTCGGGATATTAATTATTTTATAAACCGGTTTTAGAAGATCTAGTGATTATATTATTTGTTGTATGGTAGGTACATATCGCTAATAAAAAATAAAAATATGTAGGTAGGTATTTACAATTGATTTGATTCAGTTCTGCTTAGAGCCAGGTAGATAGCACCACAGGATAGCACAGTCATTTTACTACAAATTTATTTTGAGTTTATCCGTCTCTATTATGAAAAGATTCTTACAATCAAGTCGAAACTAATTTCAAAATTCATTGCTTCTCGTAGTTTGTAGTATCTTCTTATAGAATGTATTTTATTATCTGTTCCCAGGGAAAAATTTGGTTCGTGTTCGATCATATCATTCTGAGGTACCTACCTAAACTTTAACTTAACTAAAATTTCCTCATCGATTTTCCTAATCTACCTATACATATATTTTATAATTCTTAGCAGAAATAAACCAGATTTATTACCCACAAAGTAATAAACATTTCTTTAACTCTATATCAGGCGTAATGGCATTCCCCTTATCTTTAGGTAATTAGGTAACACATAAAGCTGTCATAGTGTTCATATTTCAATTAGTGCATACGTTATCTGCTAGATAAGAACTGGTAGATAAGCGCTGGTTTACGACGGACGATGATTGATGGCATACCTACTGTGTGCCAACTGCCAAGAATGTCCAACGGGGCAGGTAATTTTAACCGACTTTGGATAAGTGGTATTTTGCTGTGTTTAGTAGGTAACATTTTGTCATGTATATTTTATTGATACTTGATAGGGTAAAGACGCCGATAAATTAAGAAATTAAAGGCTTTTTCGAAATCTTTATAAAAAGATTTACGAGCTTTACGATGTTCTAAAAAATATTAATTGTAAGACAGATATTAGGTCGATATACATATAGATAGAATAGAGATTTGCATTTTTCTATAATATGTTAGTAAGTATGTTGGTCCATGCACATATTTTGGTTTGTTTATTTCGGATATACCTATAATTGTGGTAAAACACAGTACATACCTATATAGTAGGTAGATACATAATACAGTAGATATACAAAACGAATAGAAAAAATGCAAGATTGTAAGTGTACATAGTCGTAAAGATATTTTTAAGTGTCCCATTTTGCTATGGCAGCTTCAATTACTAGGTATCTAAGTGTCCTAGGATTCCAGAGAAATATTAAAATCTGCCATTTGAATAAAAAACATTTGCCATGCACATGCCGCACTTCGAAGGTAAGCAATTTACCTACTTCACTTGTATCATCTTATCTATTGATCAATTTATTAAAAAATATGCTCTTCCAAATTACCTATATCCTCTAATTATAATAGTCTAATATAATATTATGAACACTTCATGTCATCAATTATGTTATGTTAGAGTAGGTACCTACTACCTAGTTACTAGTTATGTTAATATCTACCCTCGACAAATGGCCTTGTAAATTGTTTTGCTTTCAAACAAAACCTTATCATTACAGTGTTAATTTATTTATAAAAAAAATCATTTCTAATTTATCCGGTAACATTTGCATTATAAACATCCAAAACAAAAAGATACACACAGAAGACATTACAAAATCCCAACAAATCGTTTCATTGATCAACATTTAAACGCAAGAGCAGGTACGGAGGTGCCCACAGCCCAATATATCATTGATAAACTAACACTTAACAAGGAAGTTCGCGGACCCCTGACTAATTAAAGATCAGCTGGCCCACCCAGGAGCTAGCTCCTCACCTTTAATACCCTAATTAAGCTAATTTATCGAGACAATAAGAAAAATTATCGGTCGGTCAGTGGTCCCTTTATGAGAGGTATAAAAATGTCGGGTTTAAGAGCTCCCGCTACTGGGCTTCGATGGGACGAAGATTGGTGACCTTGGGTTTGGAGATTAGGGGATTTTGGGACGAAATAAATTTTGCCTAGGGTAAAGTTACTTGTTTTGGGTTATTTTTTATCTCCTACTTAATTATAATGGTAGTTTTATTTACTTATCTACACACGTCTTAACTAAGTAACTACTAAGTACCTATTAGTAGTTACTAAGTACATTGGTATTATAATAATAAATACTGTATGTAAATTATTAATAATTTCAAATTGACATCTCAATTTTTTTAGTAGAAATTATTAATACCTAGATAAGTTTAAAAAATTGTCTATTTAAAAAAATCATATTATGTCCCACTATCCCAACAACCCTCACCGTGTGGGCACCTCACCATCAGATAAGTTCGTATAAGTTCAATAATGAAAGCGGCGGAATGTTCTAGCGGCACTCGCCTAGTTCCCCAGATAAGAGGTGCCGGCTGGTGATAAAGATGAAGACTTTATGACGGTAGCGGGTAGACTATACATAGGGTTGCAGGTTAATAATAATTATTGGTGAAAAAAATACTTAAAAGAAAGTTGACAATATTTGTATATATAATATGAATTTTTTTTTTGTTTTCGGTGATAGATCTTAGTCGCAGTTGACTTTTTTTTAAATAGATATCATCTATTTTTCAATCTTCCAAAAATGGGAAAAGAGAATCTAATTGAAAAAACCATTATAAAAAATACGTCGATTACCTACTTTACATTTTTTCCCTTTCTCAGTTACAAAATTTAAAACAATGTAAGCAAAGTAGGTACCTATTAATTACATTACAAATCATTTTCACAGAGCAGTACCAAAATAATCAGGTAGGTAAGTATTAGTAGATAACTAGATAAGTACCTACGTAACCCTAATAGAAACAAAATAGGGTTGCTAAATTGTGAATTTAGTTTTTACTTAGGTACAGGGAAAAAGAAGTACCTACCTATATAGCTTGTCAAAATTCTTCTAACTGACCTTCACTTTCAGAAAAAGGGAAATTTTACGACTCCTTAATATGTCAACACCATAATTATCCAAAAAACATAATATCTTTGCTACAGTATGTTGGCAGCCCTATTAACAACATACATTCAAAAGATAGGTGGTAATTTTATATTTGAGGAAAGCTACTGTTTTATCAAAATATGTGGTTATTTGTCACTTTTAAAATTCGTTTAGTGAAATTCAATCGGGTTTGATTCGATACCACAATCTCAAATACTCGGTAATGGGTAATAAAACGGTGTTATTGTTTTTTGATAGTCTCTTAGTTGTATCAACGAACTTCGTTCTTTCATTTTTATTTTGTTTATTTTTAACCGACTGCGGAGGGATTATTTTTAAGGTATTTCGTATTATTACATACGTATCTAATAATAATTAATTATTAAACTATAGAGAAATGTTAGAATAAATGGATAGGATCAATTTTATTATTACATATAGGTACATACCTAGTAGGTACTTAATATTTATTCATACAATAACAACGTCGAATTGTCAGAATCACAAACTGAAGAATCGATTCTTTCGACACCAGAAAGCTATTTTATTTGTGATGTTATATTATAGGAATATATCTGACATAGGAATTATGTATTAAGGTGATGTACAAGTAGGTACCTAAGTACTACTTATGTTATTTTAATTTTTATCCCGGATCAACCCGAACGGAAACGTGGTAAGCGGCTCATTAGTAGGTACCTATAAATTAAAAGCTAAAAACTATGCTACATTCAATAGGACCTAAGTTATTATTATTATAAACAATTTTTTATCAAGGCAGGTCAAATAGTTTCGGAGTTCAAAAGATTTATTTGTAAAAAGTAACATGTAACGGTGATTAACACAGCAGAGAGGAATCGATGGACCGAATTAATCGAATACTTGAATGCATTCCAAATTCATTGAACTTTGTTCATCCATGCATCGAATTAGAACTGCATATCGACGACATAATCGATTTACGACGTGAATCGATTTTGTACATCTATTTTTAAGTAGGTAACATAGAAATTATTGATTTATTGATATTGAAATAGATATAAATTATTCGAACAGATTGTACGTAACTAGTTACCTAGATACAATTTTATTTTTGAAAGAATATCTTCATTTCAAAATTCTAATAGGTACCTACTAAATACTTATTTCTATTAGGTACCTATGCAACGTGCGTGCATTCAAACCGTAGACAGAGAAACCAAAATTGGTTTCTCTATCTACGATTCAAACTTTTCGCAGCTATTGAAGGAAATAATATAAAAAAGATTACAATGATGTTTCAATCGTTAGACTATTGATAACATAAAAATATGAAAACATTCTTACTTACCACAGCTTTCGAGAATATGTTATTGGTATTTAATTGGTAGCAGATTTCACAATAAAAAAAATCACTCGTAAATAAACGTTAAACGATATTACAGCCATTCAGCAGTTAATTTTAAACAAGAAGCCGGTAATCACCTCATCTCACGCCGGTATTAAGTTAAATGCGCAAACTTTCGCCATCTAGTGGTATGATTATAAACTAATTTCAATTGGTTTCAGCCATTGTTTCAGCGCCATCTTTATATCTTATAAATAATCATTCGTTTTTATATGCATTCCTAGGTGGCGCTGCACCGCAACGTTAATTTTTATTTTTTATAAAAACATTTTTTTATACATTAATTCTCATTAATTTAATTGGAAATGTGTGAATTATTAATTATTTTTTTGATAAATAAAAATATTAATAGATAAAAGTAACGTGATTATGAATTGGGCAATAAACGCAATAAATATGACCATAGACTAAAAGTTTGTAATTTGTATTTGTCAACCACTTGTCAACAGTCAAAACTCGAAAGAAACGGTTTTGAATTTCTAAAAGTTTTAAAGTTTTTAGTTTGTATTTTGTAATGATTAGTTTTGACTAAAAAAATAATTTATATTAATATCTTAATAGTACGTATTCAAACGCCTTAAAAATCAAGTTTTTTAGACGTAAGATTATCATCTGTATCTTAAACTATCAATAACACCATGTCGCAACAGCAAACGAAAAACTGCATTACGTTACGAGGATCTGCGCAAATAATTTGCGAATATTTGAGTAAGTTACGATTATCTTCTTGTATAACTTATTTTTCTGAATTGCAGAAATTTCTTTACAAAATACAGTCTCAGTTCCTAATGAAATACAAAGTTTGCTAACAAGTTACAGCATGTATCTTTTTTCAGAGTTTGCAATCAATTCAGTTCTATTTCAAAGAGGATTATACCCACATGAAACATTCAAAGCAGAACAGCAATATGGAATAACTTTACTCTTATCAGAAGATCCACAAATCAAGAATTTTCTAAATAATCTTTTGTCACAAAGTGAAGGTAATTCAAATTTTTATTCATTCTTATGTTTAATCTTTCCATGTGACTTGTGAGCAATCTAATATACTTACATAATAGATAATACTAGGGATGTAACGATACCGATACCGATACCGATATATCGGCCGATATATCGGCAAGCCGATATATCGGTATCGCCGATAATAAATCAACCGATACCGATATTTTTTTATTAAATTCTTTCTTTTCTTTTATGTTTTTGCATTGTATTCATTCATATTGTTTTATTTCTGTTTCTGTAAGGAAGAGCGGAACCTCCTGACACAAGCATTTTATTTGCTTACTAGGAGTGTTCCAATCACAAATATGTTTATGTAAAGGAAAGAAATAAATAATTTTGAATTTTTTTAATTTTTAACGTGATAACGTTTTTAAAATCGTTTTAGTCGGGTGACATGTTCATAAACTTGTGTCACACCAAAACCTCACGAGCGCGATCGCAGGTATAACGAGAGAGAGACGGACCGATCTCCCGTTTCATCTCGAGCGCTGTCACTGCATTATGTTATCACGTAAACATCTCGATCGTAAACCTACTTTACAAACAACCAATTTTTTTGATATCAAATAATTCAAAAATCCGCGCCCAATGAACGATGCGGGAGGCCGCCCGCGCGTGCGCACTTTGTTTTCTGAAAAAACTCTACCAATATAGTAAACTTTTATTAGGTACTGAGTGTATGTGTATTACTTAAAGTTTAACTGACTTCGTAAAATAATAATACTAAAATAAATGGTTCTTTGTTGTTTTTTGATTTGGCATTTTTATTTAAAAGAATACGATTAACAGTTGTCTCTGTTATATGTTGGTAACTTTTTATGCATAATTCACTATTTATTTTTCTACCAAGCCATCGATATCGGTATCGGTATCGGTATCGCCGATACATTACTACAAATATCGGTATCGGTATCGTATCGGCAAAATCATGTATCGTTACATCCCTAGATAATACTAATATAATAATTTTTATTACTACTATATAATAATAATACTTGTTTTACATTACTACTTTTACATTACATTACTAATATAATAATAATACTTGTTTTATAAAACTTTTTACTTATTAATAAAACTTTATTATTATTATTAACAGTGAGCTTTGCTACTTGTGCTTGAAAATATTTAATTAACTAGCTGCTCACCAGTCACTACCTGCCTACGACAAGCAACATTTTTAGTTAGTTTGTCAAAATCTTTAACATTATAATACCAATACTCAAATCCTATGAGATAAAAATCTATGTTATATTTGAATATTATTTACTAATATTGTTTTTCACACATTTCAGAATGGATAATCAACAAGAAAGTTAGCAAGCTATCACTAGTAATTATAAATGTAGCCAACAAAGAAATCTTAGAATGCTGGGATTTCAACATACAGTATGAAGATGGTGATGTGGCATTATCAAAGGAGAAAAACGAACAAGTCGGTAGCAAAGATCTCAAGAAAATACAACAAGAAATAAGGGCTGTAATGCTTCAAGTAGCCGCTACAATATCGTATTTACCGTTCTTAGACTGTAGGTGTTCTTTCGATGTACTTGTGCATGCGAAAACAGACTGTGATATACCAGAAAAGTGGTCGGAAGCCGAGCCTATAGCTATATCAAACGCACAAAATGTGCAGCTTAAGTCTTTCTCGACGAGTTTGCATAAAATGGAGACAGTGGTTAGCTATAAACTCGCTGATTAGTGTAAGTTTAAGTGTAAGTTCTATTTATTGAAACTCAATTTTGAGGATAAACGCTTAAGTATCAAGTATTGTATGGAATTCTTTGATATTGTATCAAGTTTACTTGATATAGGTACACATTTAAATGTGTGGCAAAAAAATCGTATAAATTCACAAATAATTTAAGTGACATTTCCAAACATAACATAAACAATGGAAAAACCTTTATGAGCTACTATTTTTAAATCAACATTTGCATAATAAAATTGTTTATTAATGTGTAGAGTAGTGCTGCTGCCCCCAAGGTTGCCCGAGGAAACAATGTGGACGCACACATATACAAAAAGCTCGATCAGCGAATTGCATATGTGTGTCCCTACAAATGTAAACTAGGTATATATTAAATAAAAAAAATATTTATTGCAACTAGTTCCCACATCTAACTGTCAATTACTTAAATAAAGAGTAATTTTTACTGTTTAGATTAATCTTTTAAAAATAGGTCTGTCCAAAAGAAAAATATAAGGAACCCTAAAAAGACATTAGCTTTGCGAGTAGATTTATCATGTTTCAATTACTGACATATACCAAAAAATAGTACATATTATCATTTATACAACTTTTTTTAAGTAAAAGCTGCTGCAATGTGTATAGTTTATATTATAGCTCTCATTGACAGTATTAATGACATAATATATAAAATTAAATAATCCAAAATTCTAAAATCACTTATGTTACCCACAGCACACAGGGCACAGGGTATTTTTGATTTAAAATAAGATTACAAGTTTATTTAACATCATGTAAAACTATTCCTTTGTCTTTCTCTCTCGTAACTCATAGAGGCTTCATATTGTACCTAATCCAGCTGCTTTTTTTTATTGCTTAAGAAGCAAGTAAACTAAAATAAAGCTGTAGCCATAAACGTAAACTAACCTTCTAAAGCAAATACCACACATTTAAACTAATTATTTAAACTAATTAAACTTTACTTAAACTAATTATATAGCAACTTTTCCTCCCGTGATAATGTTACGCAACAAATTTTTACCATGAATTTTTCCTTATTTGTAGAAATATTACTGTATTTTATAAGTTTTGAAAGAAGCTTTCAATACACCCCAAGGCATGTATGTAGGATTATTAGGAGCCAATAAAACGAGTGATAGAATTCAAAATAAGGTTTTCCTATTATCTATTGCTGTCACACTAAGCCGCAACGCAATCCCCGTAGAGCGCGACAGGGACAACTGCAGCTCGGGCGGAAAATACCTAGGAAAATTACGCAAATTCGACATTACGTAGTCCCCTGTTTCCTTCTCCAATACTGGACCGATTTCATTACTTTTTTCATAATTTAGTAGATAAAAGTATTATATGATTCTATGTTTTGCTTTTTTTATAATATAATGTTCAAAAATTAGTTTTATGGAAGACGGAACATAACGGAAAATCTGTCCTATTTCTTACGTTTTGAAAGATTCATATCTGTTTTAATAATTAAGATATGACAAAGAGGAAAACATAGGAACATGGCGAAAGTTACCATAGATGAATAGTAAAAAATATATTGCTCTAGTGGCACAATACAGGGAGGAAACAGGGGACTACGTTTGTATGGAAAAACGGCTCTTTTGTTTGCTCATGATATAATAGTTAAACTTTTATGAATATATTTGTTTCATAATACATGGATTTATCTATGTATTTTTTAACTGCATGAAAATATAATATAAAATATTGAGTTAACTACCTTTGTTTGTATGTAAAAAAATTGCACATAGAATTTTAATAAGTACCTATCATTTAGTGACATATCACACTAGCGGATTGCGAGCGGTTTCAAAGCGGAGCGGGTGCGCAACGAATACGTTGCGGGCGCGCAACGAACACGCCGCGGTTGCGCAGCGAATTCGTTTCGGACGCGTGGCAGATGCGCAACGTTTACGTCGCAGTCATGTACACTCATTAACAAAATGGAATCCGTGCTGGTTGTTACTTAAAACTTGTGATAGTATAATGATTATGAGATCATTATTTTTTACGAGTTTCATAACATGTTAATGTTTAGGGTATTTTTTTATCCATTAAATCTTGGTCGAAATGCAATCAGATAACTTAATTGCTCATAAAGAAAGTTCATTAGTGAAATAAATGTTAAAGCTCCTTAACTAAAACAGGTCTATCTTATTATTAGGTAAATAGGTAGCAGTGAGTAGAAAATTTTATCAAGCAACCAGCAACTCACTAGTCCTAGTAATTCAATTTTATAGCACCTTTTTTAACAACTCCAGTTGTTACTATTACATCTTTAGTTAAGTAAGTGCATTTCCACAGTACGGTTAAAAAATTGAGTGCTACAGAAACGATGGAAATATTGAATGGAAGTTAGGCAAGGCGGAAGAGCTGGCTTTTGTGCGAGAGTATACAAAATGGCGTCGACGCTTCTATTCGCAGCGAAATCGTTGCGCGTCCGCGACGTGTTCGCTGCGCATCCGCGGCGTGTTCGTTGCGCGCCCGCAACGTATTCGTTGCGCACCCGCTCCGCTTTGAAACCGCTCGCAATCCGCTAGTGTGATATGTCACTTAGTTAATATGTACCTACATATTTGTATTGATCATGTGTTGGCAATTGATTATTTTAAAATTGTTTCATTGCTTTTTAATCTCTTATTTCAATATTCATTGAACTTTTACAACATTTGTGTTACCTGTGTACAAATTAGATTGTAAAATGAAATTATTAATAAAATACCTACACACATTTTATTAAGAAAACTGTTAAAATATAAAAAATTCAACCTGAAAAGTAGTGTTAGGATTTAAAACTCGTAATTGGCTTTGTATGAAATATTTTTGAATAGGTTTTATGTTTTGTAAGATATACATACATGTAATTTTATATTACTTAGCTTTAAAGTTAGGCTAAATTACAATTGTGTGTAAATAAATGTTTTCTTTTTATACATAAATTCTTTTATTTGTAACTTGGCCGCTTGGTTATGATACCATAACATAATTTGATGATGAGATAATGTCACAAGATAATCATTTTAAATGTTTTATATATGTATTTTTATTTCATAACATTATTGAGCAAAAATCAAATTTCTATACGTCATTTCTACTAACAAATTTTTCATTTGGCTCTTTGTACCTATGTAAGGAGTTCAGGATTAAAACAAAATGTGGATTTTTCATTATTTTATTTAACAAGCACTTAAAAATAGCAATACGGCTAGAATAAATAATGTTATCCAGCAAATAATACTGTACAATAATAATTACAACTTAATTTTACGGGATTACATGAGGTGGTTCTTGGCAAGAATTGTATTTCTTTTATTAAAATTACATAAAGTCCAATTATTAACATAATATTATGTATTTGTGAGTGTTTAAAATTTGTATCGTGAATCGGCAGTAACAATTGATTGAAAAATGAACGTTTATATTCTCAAGTTTTGGAATTTACGAATCTTATAAAGCAATAATGTTTAGATATCATCAGATATATTATAACGAGTATAAATTTATTGAAGATATAAACTAATTTCTCGTATGTACCTAGTATGTACCTAGTGTCTAAAAAGTAAAAATTAGTTGCAAAATTGTTCACTAGATGTCGTCTTATGTTTTGAAAAATTATAACAGTTGAGCATGTAACATACAGTATTAAATGTTACTTGTTGTTAACATGTATTAAATGTTACTTGTTGTTGTTGTTTATGCTACTTTTATAGAAATCACCACTTCTGTACCAATTTTTAAACAGTACGTGAGGCAGGAATATTAGATACAATTTGACGTCATCAATAATTAATAAAAATGATACATTCAGGGTTGACATTACTAAAATTAATATTATTTTATAATTTATTCAATACTTCAAAGAGGTGGGAGAAAGGTGGGATTATTAAATAAGTTACTGGCCTGTTATTATAAAAGCGAATATTAGTAGAAATAAAGGTTCCTTTCAATATTATCGATAGAATAAAGTTTAACATCTATTAGGCACTCGATATTAAACTAGAAATTAATGTTCACATTATTTAACAAGTAGAATGTAAATTGAGTATTAAAATATAACTGTAAAAAGACAGCACCATAATAAAAAAATTGCATTAGTAATATAAGTACTTAAGTATTGTCTTGTAAGTCTTTTCCGCCATTAGGAAATTTATATTTATGAAATAAATGAAAGACAAGTTATGTCATGTTACTTAGATATATCACATAATATGAAACTTGAATCTACTATTAAACCGGAATATAGAAAAATATTTCCTATAAAAATGTTCAGTATCTGCCTCCTTTTCATCTAAGTTATATGAATTGTATTAAACATATTATTAAAATATAGCCACTATGAGTACTGTACAAATTGTCTTTAAAAAAATATCATACAACGCATTAACAATAAACAATCATAAATTAATATTAACTTTTCACACTCATGAAGCTAAAAAATAATTAAATATGACTGAGGTGGGATTTGCCTGATCGATTTCGAATTAAAAAAAAATATTATTTTTTCTAATGACTCCGAAAAAAATATTATAAATGCGTATAATTGCAACATTATGCAAGTTTTTTTTTAATATTTTAAAATATACTCCTAAATTGCAAGTGAAATACGTTCGGGGCTTGATATACGATCTAATGAGTTTCATTCGGGAATGATTTGTGACATTCATTCAGCGTTTTCCGTACTTCACCATAGTCGTTCACCCAGACCTGTACACAGAAAAATCGATTAACAACAAGAATTAAATAAACAGAAAAACATTTAAATTGTTAACAATAGTAAATATATTTTGAGGAATTACTCCTTACATAAGACTATAGATAGAACTATGATTCGAAGGTGCTAGATCTATTGAATAATTAACCGAGATATTCCCAAAAATATATTTAAGATTGTGGAAGAACATGTTTAGTTTAACATGCACCGTTACTTGTTAAATATATTCTCACAACAAATATTAAGTACAATTAGATATTATTTACATGTATCCCATAGACATGCATGAAGCATGCTCCCACAGACATTAGTAGAAAGCATTAATCACTTTACATTTATAAAAAGTATGAAAAAATGTAACACTGTATTGAAAAAATTATAGTGGCACAGGCGCGTTACATTGTTTCATCTCTTAAACAAAATGAGTGCGGATAGGAAAGGTAAGTGCATGTTAAAAATGTCCAGAAATACGTACCATGTTCCACTTTAATTCCATAGATTTTGAAGGATTTTGGGATAGTTTGAGAGAAAAATAAAAACAAAAGTTATCGCCTCTCAGTTAATTCCATCACTCATTCTTTTATTGTAATTTTGGTTTCTTTGTTACATAACTAACATTTGTGTGTTTCTTAGTATTTGTTGTGAGACTTAGAAAAAGTAATGTGACGTCAATGCAACAGGGCTGAAAATATATGGTTATTTGGTTAACAAAAAATATGAAAGCGTATGACATCACTTCACCTTAATGCCCTATAATCTTCACATTAATATAATAAATAGTCAATTCTAGTTTAATTAAATATAAATAATGGACTTATAGAACTTTATACAAAATGAAAATATTGTTAACAAAACCATTCATCGTACAGTTCGGTCCCATTCAGAAAGTTACATGAAAGCTAGAAACTATAAAAGGGTAGGAATCTGACGTTTTAATAAACTTTCACTCACTCATTAGACGCACTCATGAAATTCATGTATAAATTAATAATTATTTGTATTCTGCTCTTTGACTAGGTAAAAAATAACATGAACGAAATTTAAAAAATTTTGATAAAATTAAATAGTAGGTACAAAACATACGGGACTGTAAAATTCACGTGTGCAAGGCGAGAAAGAGTCTAGAATTTGTATTAATAGAAAACGATCCTAATAAAACCTTACCCTAGTAGATATGTACATAACTTGCAAGTCTCTTCATCTGAATATTACATACTAAAGTTATCAAACCTTATGAGTTATAACAATATAATAATTCGCAAAATACAGTAAAATATTTACAACTTCGAAAACCGAACAATAAATTCAATAATAATTATTATCGTGTTAATTTTTATCGAATTTATTACCTGTAAGACAGGATTTCAATGGACAATTTTATCTATTACTGTCGGTAAATTTATCCAAATAGTAAGAAGATTCGTCTATTAAAAACGCTTAAAATTATAATCTCACTGGGCCAGCTATTTATACAACTAAAAAATAATTTAAAGCTTCGCTAAAAGATAAAACTATAGAAAACAAAACTCAGAATAATATAGAATCTACTTGTATTCTCGGTTTGGTTGCGAGAACCAGAGGTTCTATGAGAGAATAACGGCCATGCAAACAGCTGGCCCTAAAACGATTACAAGTTGTCAGCAGACAACTGTTCAACGAGCATAACGAATATTTCTAAAATATCATCTGGCAAATAATTGTATTACTAGACGTGAACATTAACATTACTATTGCAGTCTTGAATCTTGGCGTGATAATAAAATGTTTTTCATGTCACAATTTTAAAATGGCAATACTAAATGTTTTTTTAATCGAACGTGTCAAATCAATGACAATCTCGGAGCAATTAACAAGCCTGGAGAAGTAACAATTAATTGAACAATAAAGCACTAGTTTGGCCTTTTTGGCTTATGGCAAAATGTCATGCGAAAAAAGAGGATAGATATATGTCAGTTCGACAGTTTGAAATGACATGTGCTCATTTCAATTTGTTTTAGTGACCAGTCTGGTCACTAACGCATGGTGATTTTAATTATTGTTTTTGAAGTGAAAAACGTGTTTTCAAGTTTCTTAAGTTATTTTCTAAAAAGATAATTTACTAAAGATTACATGGCTTGTGTTGTTCACGGCTGCAAAAGCCGTAGTACTGGGAAATCGGATGAAGATTGGAATTTGTCTTTTCACAGGTTAGTGTTTTGATCAATTTTTTTGTTAATTGTATTATAAATAAGTAAATTTACGTTATTTTCATAATCATCTATGTTTTATCTAACCGTAATCATTGAAATGAAATCATAATCAGCTTAGTTTTTAGAAAAAATGCAAAATATAACTTCCATAGTGTTGTGCAATTATCGATACTTGAGTAGGTACGAAGTACTTCATTGATAATGACTGCTTTAAGTTAGGAGAAAAAAAAAGTATTTAAGTATGGATTTTATTGTTATTTGCAGGTTTCTGGCTTGAGAAAAATTAAAAGATGTTTGGGTTAAAGCTATAGCACAGGGAAAATTGAAAGCCTTCAAAACATTCTTGGCCACAGAACAGTAAAAACATATAGAAGTGCTGTAATGTCTAATTAGTATGAAAACCAGTGTCGCCAAACCCACACATTTAAACCGATAGTTATACAGTACACTACAAGTAAACTATGCCTTTGATTGGACAGCTTAATTTGAGTAAAAACTGACTTAGGTTATAAATTCAGCATTTCAATATGTACCCTAACGCACGATGTTACGGTTTATTTTAGTATAACATCCCTAGGTATATTAGCTGTTTTGTTTCTCATTGCACAGAAATTCCAAATTCGAAAACATTCAGCTACTCCACAACAGAGGGCGTTAGTATTCGATAGATATAAATTTGAAACGCAACACATAGAGATAAGGTTGAAATTTGTGTCACTCAACATTAATGACATTAACTTGATATTTATCTGATGCTATGCTCTGAGGGATGTCAGCCTTGTTATCGATAATTCACAAATAAATATTTTTTGTGTATTTTTTTTTCTTTCTTTTATATGAGTATAGTATAATGCGTCACATTTTGGAGTATGTTTATTACTACTAAGTACGTCTTTTTATATTATTATTATTAAATAAAAAACGGAATAGAATAGTATAAATCTATATTTACTAAGTACAAACAGAAAATATGCATTATTTTAAATCTTGGAACTGCTGTAGGTTTGATGTATCGGTGGCCTTTGTTAGACCGCTTAGTACTGTTCGGCATCCAGTTAACCCGTCACGTTGCATTTATCCATTTCTCTTTTAAATTATTAGCCTCTTTGGGAAATCTATAAATAAATTAGACAAATGAAAGCTAAGGAAAAATAAAATAAAATTTAATATTTATAATGTTTGTCTTTTCTAAAGTATCGATACTGTCGATATGCACCACAAGCATCACTAAAGCGACATTCGTTTGTTTATTGCAATAATATTCCAGAAATTCTTGTTTGCTGTTCAATCTATAATAGTACTAATTTCTTATGGATTAAGATTCATTTTGACTAGATATTTGTATACAATTTTGACAAATTACGACAAGCGAAGTTATAACATAAAATATAATTAAAATAAATTAAAATAAGACTTACCGACGGTATGAAATGCCTTCATTGCTGATATTATTTCGTCTGCTATCATTTTTGCACTCTTTATACCGAACAACACGTCCTATTAAATGAATAAATATGGAAAAAAGGTTTGACAGCTGACAACCGACTCGAATATTTTTCTGCGCACAACTGAGAGCAAGTTAGGTGATCTAAACTTATCATTGACACGTGGGCCACGCCCACATCACACTTCTATCTACTTTACTGTTCTGTGTTCTTGGCCTTGTTCAAATCATTTCGAATCAGACGAATCAGACGGGAAGAAAAGTAAAGTGCTTTGCAGAGATGCTGTGCCACAAGTTTAAGGTGGCATCTATTTTAAATAATAAATATTGTAATTTGTTAATTAAGTATCGAAATAAAATGTTGTAAAAAAAAAATTTAAATTAATTTATTTGTTTTATTTGAAGCAATTTATTTTAAACTTTTGCCAATTTTTTCCTGTGGGAATGAATTACTTTCCCGCGGTAAATTGTA
>CAJQZN010042605.1:15917-46145 GCA_907164685.1 Colias eurytheme | reverse complement strand
AAAACCGCCCGCTAACGGATCGCACGAGGTAGGGATCGCGCGCGGCAAAACGCGTGCATGGATCGCGCGCGGCACGTCCACACCGCCCGCATCTTTGGATCGCGCGCCTGCCGCGCGCGATCGGATCGCGGTGGATCGGCCGGTGTGGACCCAGCTAATCAACATTTTCAAAATTGTGTCAAGGTGCTTACGATTTCTGCGTGGAATTGCTCAGAGTATGTGCTTCAATAAAACTTGAGAAACAATCAGTATGGTTTCATAGTTCGTTATGAAGACCTTTAATGTAATTTGATATACCTTCAGATGGATAATTATTTTGCTATGATATATATTTACGCTGTTAAACTTTTACGCGATGTTTCTACGTTATTATATAATTTTACCTACACTGTTCGAATATTGTATTGCTTTGTTTAAATTAATTGATTTCTAAAATAGTTCAGTGCAACTACACAAACAACAATATTTTATACTGTGGAGCACAGTGGAGCATGAATGTACATAAAAATAAATTATTAGCCAAATGATTTAAATCCTTCCTTTATTTAGAGTAGGGTAAGAGTAGATTATTTCAACGTTTATAATATAATATAACTGCAGAATATCTCCTTAGTTTACAAGCAATTTAAATTGATACCTAAAATAAAATTGCATCAAGGCTCGATTGAATTCACATATCCCCCGGGACACAATTTACGACCAATGAAGAATGACATGTGACATTAGAGCGCAGTGAAACAGAATACGTCGACGCATACCGTATTTTATGTAGAGTAGGTATAATTTAGTTTGACCGTACATAAAACTGTGATAAAACACCGCTAAATTTTTTAATGTAAAACCTTAATATATTAAGAACTTCACGTAGGTAGGGAAGTATGAGGTAAATATTTTTTGAAGTGAAAACTTCTTTAGCGGCGTTGGGTATAAAATCTTAAACTCGCGTCAGGTCACGTGTCAGGACACATCGAAAAAGCGTAAGACGGATGGATATCAAACATGCTCAACGTTAATAATCAAGTTTTCACTTCTGCCGGCACTCCCGGAGTGCTGCAACCCGTCTTTTTTTTGCACGCGCGATTTGATCGACAAGTTAAATATTTAATTTTATATTTTCTATATTATATTGGAAATTGAAACAACGTAACCTTTATAGAACAAGAATACTCAATACATAACATGTATTATACATAATTTTCACAGTTATAATTATTATACGAAAACAGCGGTTCATTTAATATCTCTCCCAAAATTAAAAGCATCATCATCCTTGTTAAAAAGAACTTCTTAAATAAAAATCACCAATCCAGATGATCGATCCAAGCACAGACACTCGCCCAAGGGATTTAGACGTCTGTCTAATTCAACTGCAAAGCGATAACATACTACAGCACCGAGCGTCTATGACAACGTGATAATCTTCTCATCGCGATCCAATTTACTCGAAATCTCTATATCGAATTTATTTCACTATTTTGTATACTGTAGGAGCGTAGATTCGACTTATGATGCGTGATGTTTAGATTTTTTTTTTCCTCTATTCTATCCACAGAACAAAAAAGATTCTATCTATGTACGTTTTTATATTGTGTAGATTACTGATAAAAGGTTATCATCTATGTTATACAGTTATTAATTATTTGAATTTATACCAATGTGGTAAGAGCAAGAAAATTAATGCATTGGATTTTCGGCAGATCGGAGCATAAATATTAATTTTTGTTGAATTACACAAGGCTAGCCGTTGCTCCGGCATGGCAAAATGACGCGGGTTCGTATCCAACCTCGTGATCTATCACTATAAGTCACTTAATTTTTTTTGAAGTGATAACTTCTTTAGCGGCGTTGAGCACTTTTTCTGTAATGGGTATAAAATCTTAAACTCGCGTCAGGACACGTGACCTGATCGAAAAAGCGTAAAACGGATACCATTCCAAAATATCAAACATGCAGCTAACGTTAATAATCAAGTTTTCACTTCTGCCGGCACTCCCGGAGTGCAACCCGTCTTTTTTTTCTGTAAGTTTATCTAGGCGTATCGTGTTGTATCGTGTATCGGATTTGGTATTATTTTACAATAATTCTTCTAGATGGTCCACTGAACGCGGGCCGTGCTCAGTATCTTGCGGTGGTGGGGTTCGCATGGTGCGGCCGCGGTGTGCGCGCGAGCATTGCACCCCGCGGTATGAGCGGTGTAATACACATAGGTATGTATGTTATATTTATTTACGAATATTTACAAAATTGACATGTTTTTCTTCCTTTCAGTCGGGTTGGAAGAGAAATTAAATATCTAGGATAAAAAATTCCATAAGCCGCTTTGCTTGCTCTGAAATAAAAAGTCCGTAGGTATGTTTAGGTTAGTAAATATTTTTTTTTTATTTATTGACAACTCAAGTTACAGTCATCTGGAACTATTTTTTCAGTACAAGAACAAGAGATAGTAACGTCAAATTATTTATCTTTCTTAATACTTAAACGATATAAACTACTTAGCAATATATTCACAATAAAACAACTTAAACACAGGCACATCCACATACAGAACACACGATTACCTGAAAAGGTCACGCTACCTGAAACCATTACGCTCAGTGCATATTGTTGAAATGCTAGCCAATTTAAATGTACTCGAGTATTATCTTCATGTTATTCAATATAATGTAGAATGCAGCGGAATGTTTTAATACATTTATTGTTTTAATATGTTAAGCATATACAAATGTTTATTATAGTATGCAGTGTTATGCTTTTATTATTTAAGGAAAAAGTATTTTATTGTAAAGATTAATACTTGTTTAACATTTTCATGAAATAAACCTATTTCGAATGTATTACAGAGCCTTACTTAGTTAACCAAAATCTTTCTCAAATCTATACTATAATATTATAAAGCTGAAGAGTTTGTTTGTTTGAATGCGCCTTATCTCAGGAAGTATTGGTCCGATTTGAAAAATTATTTCGGTGTTAGATAGCCCATTTATCGAGGAAGGCTGTAGGCTGTATATTATCAGGCTAAGACCAACAGGAGCGGAGCCACGCGGGTGAAACCGCGGAGCGCAGTTAGTTAACAATAATCTTTCTCAAATATTTATTAAAAAGGCCGTTTTTGTCTTCTCTCTACGTTGGTTCTGAATAAATTTTCACATTATATTCCCATAACACCTTAATTATTATCAGGGACATTGTAATTCATAGAAAGACCATTAAATATCAAAGAAGTCACTAAGCCCTACCTATTTAACAGTAAACACAGGATGTATTATGGTCGAGTGCTTCGGATCCGACTCAAAGGACCTAAATAAATAATGGCTGATATCTGCGGGCGTTCAGAATACGTTATGTACTCTTTGTGTGGATGGGGAAAGATGTTAAAGTACCTACGTTATATTATATTTTTAAAACACTCAGAAATAAAGGTGATTAAATTATTGTATTTTGTTTCTGACCACGTCGCGGGTGCCAATAGTAATACAAATAACATGTAAGATTGACTTCCACGGGAGTAAGGATTTATATACTAGGTACATACCTATACTGATATTATAAAGCTGAGGAGTTTGCTTGTATGATTGAACGCGCCAATCTCAGGAACCGAGGGTCCGTTTTGAAAAATTACTCTTAGACCAATAGGAGCGGAGCAATGCGGCTAAAAACGCGGGGCACAGCTCTATAAAGACATTTTTGCTAATTGTTGCTTTTTTGTTTTGTAGTAAAAATGCTGAACAGATAACAACTGATTTCTTGAGTTAGTTAAAGCTATAAAAATCCATATTTTCAACAGTCAGCAAAAGGTTCTTATATTTCTAGTTTTTACAAGATTTTATTTCCGCATTTCTACAGACGGTTGAATTCTGACACGTGTTAGCGAGAATGAAATTGCAGTTCGAAGGTTGCTCTTACGGAAATATCGTATCCATTTTAAATTACATATTTGACCTATTTGATGACCCGGTTTTTCTAGTGACAATCACTTTGAGCCAGGGACGTAGGTTCGACTGTTTTTTTCTGTATATTAGTTACTTTGATGGTGTTAATTATTTATCCAAAATTATACCTAAATTAAATTATTAACGTTAAAGGAATAAACGTTATGTCAAAATCGATTCGTACATATTTTAATATTTGAGAAAAAAAACAACAAATAACTGACTAAAAATGCTAGTAAAATGTTTCAAGAATAATTTCCATAAAATGATTTGAAGAAATATCGAATACCGAAAAAAGAAAGAGCAATTTTGTTCAACACTATTAAATATTTACGATCTAAATAAGGTCTTACCCACATCGATATTACTATTTCTGTGCTTCAACAGCTATCCAAACGAAGCAGAATCCCTCAAAATATACAATTTGTTAAATCGTAAACCTTCAATATCCACAGACGAGACGTGAAATCACGTTTTAGTTAGCGGAGAACGGCCAAGAAGATTAATCACTCACTACTTTGTAGATAAGTATTTAGAATTTAGTATAAGTATTTAGTAAGTGCAGTTAATAAACCGAAATCCTTACTATAAAGATTTCAAAATTGATTGATATCATAAAAAATACAAATATTTACATTTACGTAATTAATTGTAAAATCTGTGGAGTAGTCTAGTAACTATTGCTAGGTCTAGTAAATATTGCAAAAACATTTTTTTTATATCAGAGCAAGCAAAAGGTATACCAGCCATAAACACTTGTAACACAGGTACTTCCAGAAATTTTTTAATCTCAATCACAAAATATACAATTCTATAAATCGTATTCAATATGAGACGAGACGTGAAATCACGTAAGTTCATTAGCCGTCGGTCAAGCCGATATAGTTCGGTTATATGACGTGACATTCCGATCGAGTTACTCTGATGATATTACGTAGAATGCAATTTGAGTATGTCACGTGGTGGATTAGTTGAGATATGTGCATGTGAGTATTATTTATGGCGAAAGGATAGATGGTACAAATGAATTGGTTGGAATTGTTATTTATAACGTAGATTTAATAAATTTTTGCCCTATTTCTGCGTAGTGTTTTGTTAGAAATTATTATGTATCTACAAATCAATCCACTTTTTTTCAGCAGAAAACTTAACAAGATAAAACTGACGCATTTCTATGGTGTTAATCTGAAATCAAACGTGATAATTTAGAAGTCATGATTTTTTTTTTTTTTGTAAAAATATTATATTTTATTCATATAAAATCTTAAAAGTAAAATCAAATTAATAGAAATTCATATATTTTATTTAATAGAAACCATCTCTTACGATCATATAATATTAAAAATTCTAGGAACCACTTTAGGTTCCTAGAATTTTGTGTTGTTGTTTATCGAAGCATATTTATTGGCCATCAATGATATTATATAAACCTTATAGCCTTCAATAAAATTGCTATGCGATTAACGTTCGATACAATTTGCCTGAATCCAAACAAATTTATGTGACAAGCAAAACAATTATCATGCTGAAATCCTGTTGAATCTCAATTGATATGCAATGCTGTAATGTGTTTTATTAATGTTTTAATGTTGCTCATTTGAAGAGTACGATAGAAAATAGTACATTTATGATATTTATTTAATATTAATACATTTTTAAGCATGATATATATTTATTTTACCTTCAACATCAGTACAACACAAGTACCTACTGTACAACTGTTGAGTACTTACAGTTATTTGTTTAGGGTTTATATTTTGGAGTGTAGACAAATTCGCTGAATTTATATTTTACTAGATTTCCGCCCGCGGCTTCGCCCGCGTTTTCAAAGGAAAACCCGCATAGTTCCCGTTCTCGTGGGATTTCCGGGATAAAACCTATCCTATGTGTTAATCCAAGTTACCCTCTATATGTGTGCCAAATTTCATTGTAATCGGTTCAGTAGTTTTTACGTGAAAGAGTAACAAACATCCATACAAACTTTCGCCTTTATAATAGTATTAAGATTAAGAATATATTTATAATATACATTTTACTTATAGTTGTTCATTCAAATGGGAGGGAGGGGAGTGGGAGAGTTGCAGCGCTACATGTGGAGAAGATGGCGTACAAGAGAGACAACTTTTCTGCGTTCCTGCCAACGTTAGGTATGTATGCAGGGTGTGTATGTGTTTTAGTGTATAAGAATAAACGAACGTATAGTTTTATACGCTGATTACGTAAAAATGCTTATTAAATTTCCTAGGCATTTCACTGTGAATACGCCACCGTTTTTATTTTTTTTATATATTTTCTTAGATAGAATTCCCACATTAGCGGGGTTGTTTATGCCGGCTACGCGAAGCTACGGATTTAAACAATCAGGATTTATATCCGGCTCGAAGGAGCAGTGACAACACTGAACTTCTGGGTTTTTAAGTGAAACTTTTATTACATCGTCTCAAACTTTTTGGTCTGTGTAGCGCATGTCGCGTGACGGTCGAACCGTACGATAATTATCGTACAAATACGATAATTTTGTGCCTAATTTTCACTTTTACCGTGGTTTCATAAAACCACACAACATTTTTTCTTTCTTGACTCTCTTATTGACTATAAACTACTATTCCCTTTTATTATATAAACATGTATCCCCTTCAAGTATCTCCTCCCACCGCGAGCTGATCGCGCGCAGCGTGTCCCCCGCGCTGTGCCCGGGCGGCGCGCCGTCCCGCACGCAGCCCTGCAACCGCTTGCCCTGCCCGGTGTACTGGCAGGAATTGCCCTGGACACAGGTCAGATAGCAAATACTTAAAAATAAAAAAAAGACGGGTTGCACTCCGGGGGTGCCGGCAGAAGTGAAAACTTGATTATTGACGTTGAGCATGTTTGATATTTTGGAATGGTTCCGACTTACGCTTTTTCGATCAGGTCACGTGTCCTGACGCGAGTTTAAGATTTTATACCCATTACAGTAAAAGTGCTCAACACCGCTAAAGAAGTTTTCACTTCAATAAAGAAACAAAGTTTATATACATAGCGGCAAATTTCACACCTCCGCAGCAGTCAAAAATAAGGTACCTAAGTAATAATTGTGGAATGTGCGCAGTTATGGTTCGCCTATTATATACACACGTTTTTTTGGCGACGAATAGCTTTTTTTCGGCTGATGCACTTTCATAAAATATCATGTTAACTATTTACAGCTTTCTTATTTTTTTCTATCTTTAATTGGACATACTTTTTATATTAAAATTTAAAATGTACTTATGTTTTTAATTTATTTGCAGCGAAGATTTAAAAAGGAACTCTTAACATAAGCTTGACTATGCAATGCGGAACAAATAATTGATAATTAATAACATTTTTACACAGTGTTCCACAAGTTGCGGTCGAGGGGTATCCTACCGGCCACTTATGTGTCCCGCTGCAGAACATCTCTGTGGGCCCAAACCACGTGAACGTCGTCGTCGTTGCCGTTTGAGACGATGTACCATACGTGCCTGTCCAGCTAAAGACGATACCCAGTATTGTGACCTGTTCACTAGAGAACAACTTGCGAGGAACTGCGCTGTACCACCATTCAGGAAATACTGTTGTAATGCGTGTAAAACTGTCGAACGGAATTAAATAAATAAAAAAAATATGAAAAATATTAAAGCAATCAAAACAATATGTGTCAAAATTACCATTTATTTATAAAATATTGCAATATACAAAATAAACTTAGCAATAACCATCATAGTTCAACTAAAAAAGTACTAAGTCACCATAACTCCGCTGCCGCATGCGACGATGTACTATACGTGCCTGTCCAGCAAAAGACGATACCCCAATATTGTGACCTGTTCACTAGAGAACAACTTGCGAGGAACTGCGCTGTACCACCCTTCAGGAAATACTGCTGTAATGCGTGCAAAACTGTCGAACGGAATTAGAAAATATTGAAAATTAAACTATTTAAAATATAAGTGCAATCAAACAAAACGTGTCAAAATTACCATTTATTTATAAAATTTACAAAATAAACTTAGCAATTATCAACATAGTCCACTCAAAAAGTACTAGGGCAGCATAACCCCGCGGCCGTCTGCGACTGTGTACCACACGGGCCTGTGCCGGTACTGATGATACTCCGTACTGTGACCGTTCACTAGGGAAAAACTGGCAAGGGATTGCTATACACGGGAACGGGAACGTGGAACGGAATTAGACAAAATAAATAATGAAAAATATAGGTATGTGCAATCAAAACAAAAGGAAATAATTATACACTTACAAAATAAACATAGTTATAACTTATCACTATAGTTACAGAATACAGAGTACCAGGATATCATAACTGACTTGCGGATGTCTCATGACTTGCGCAAGTTGATCGCAAGGGAACCACGACAAAATCGTGAAACAAATTCTATACTGAATTTAAAGCAAATATATTGTTATGAATTCAGTATCAATAGAAATTGTTAGATGAATTGATACGTATTTAATATTTCAATGTTATGTCCCGTATTGATATGAGCAATTAATGTATACCAAAGTAATTTGCTACATATAGGTGCCAATAAATGATTCCAATTTCCTTTCATCTTTATTAGCTTTCATATTATTATTTAACGAATTTTCCTTTGAAACCAACTGCTGTACAATCTTATAGTTGCAAAAGAAAATAGAGATCATATAAGTTTTCTAGGTATACTACATAAGGACCTAATTGTAAAGAATGCAACAATGCCTAAGAATAATTATAAATCAATAATCATGTAAGAAATATTTTTAATTTTGTTCAGGGTATATTAGGTTAACCGCGAACACGGGATTTCTCATAATACCATTTCTTTTAGCGAAAAAGTCGTGTTTTAATTACATTATATTTAATTTAAAAAATGACGAAGACACCTGGAAGTAAAAATAATTTAGAAAAGAACTCGTCCTCTTGCAATTATCCTAATGCACCCTGCCAAGTTAAATACTCCTTAAGCTGCCATTTGCCAACTATACTTAATTATTGTACTTTAATTAACGTACTTTCCTTTCATGTAACCTGTGAAAAACACGATTTAAAACAACTAATTTTATACACACAAAATATTTAAAACAGTTTACATTTAAGAAAATAATAACTTTATCAAAAATTTGAGGAATCATGTTCAAAGGAAAACTGTCCTTCAAGAAAATCTTGAAAAACGTGGATACTTTTTCAAGACCATCAAATTGGAACAAATGATGCTTCCGGAAGAATCTCTCTATCTACAAACAGTATTGCGTTTTCTATTATTTTATAGGTTATTTATAAGTAGATTTAATTTTAATTATCAATGTATTCAGGAACGAAGTGCCATAATTCAGTGTACACTTCCACTTTATTAAATAAATGTGCTAATCTAAAGATTGTTTTATTAGACCCAGATAAATTATTTCACACTACATGCTACCTACATCATAAAGAATTATTCTTTAGCCTAACTAAAGGTATATATAAAAAAACTAAATTTACATCTGAAAATAGTAACTTACATCCATATTTAATAATTATAAAATTTCAACCAATTAAACTATATAACTAAACGAAAACAACATCTCTACATACAGAAAATAAACTAATTTTCCAGAACAGTCTATCGACTGAGTACCTACTCGTTATTATATTTTTCTATATAAGAAAATTGCCCAAGCAAAGTCCCGTATTACCCAACAATTCTCGAAAGTAAGCCTTCTTCATAAATCCAAAGTCATGTTTTTTGAGCCTGAGATTTTTTCGAGTGATGAATCGACCTAAATAGATGTCACCTCAGGAAAAAACGATTTAACGCTTGTCATGAGATAGACTAATCACGCTCCAGATTTTCCATTAGCATTTCTTTCTTATAAATTCACCCGTAATATCGAAGTGTTATTTAACGAAATAAAATGTTATTTACTCGTCTTTCAAATTTCTGCTCTCATATTCTCTTATGCCGATATAAATTATCCGTTTATTGGAAACAATTTTCACCGAAAAGTTACGGAGACCGTAATCAGTACAAAATATACGCAAACCAAAGTTCAACAATGTATAATAATCGATTACAGGTTTCCATTGATTTTATAGCCAAAGTGGGAAAAGTTAAACCCTGGTATACATTGGAACCTTACGTCCTTGTATTTAGGTCGAAAATAGAATAGCAAGTCAACAGCAGATTCCAGTAAATCAAGTATATAGCGATACTGAAACTGGCTACCTACATTATGACGGCAGCTGCGAACAAAGAGCAAACGGAAAGAAAATCAACGAGATGTGTTCAAAGGAAAGTGCTGCATAAAATGAAAAAAGACCAATACTCTCTTTATGTTTATGGTGAGGTTTATCTGATATCGAATTCATCTTTGCCCATAATACATTGTATACATGAGGCGACTCGTAAAGATTTTCTGATAAGTGATATTAAGATTTTGATATTTAGGCGAAAAAAATTATATTTGTTAATCTGTTATGCATATCAATCATGACCTATAAATTAAAAGTTAAATTAGTAATTATAAATATTATAAATAAGTAATATTTTTCGATTACCCAAATCCGATGATACAATCAAAATATCAATAATATCTATTATCTATAAAAATTTAGATAATATGTAATTGACTTCTAAACTTCCCAAATGATTTAAAGCTTCTTAATGTGCATTAAATCAGCCATTTTGTCATGAGATCAATAAGTTATCTTCGTACCTAATGGTCCCCAAAACGAATATTCATAATTGACAGCGCGCCTCGCAATTTATGGGATTTCACTTAGAAAACAATGAAACTCAGCTAAATTTCGGCCCCTTGTCTAATATTTTATTTATTGGCGAGCACTCTTTTTTATTTTTTATCATTGTAGAATTTTACCGAATAAACGAATATACTTTCCAATCTTGTTGCTATAAAATATTTTGATAAAGATTCAATTATTATCAAAATGCACAGATATGCAATAACCTTGAATAAGCAATAAGAGGCAGAGGATGATTATATATCTGTCGTTACGAAAATATCTTTAGTTAATGGTGTATTTGCGGATGACGGGTAAATCAACAATGTTAGTACCGCGTAGAGCGCTCGTGATTTTTGAAAAAATATGAAAGCTATTATGAACATGCCATGAATATAATAGAGTAGAACTGCTGCTTTATAAGGTATCACGGTAACCCATAATATTTCATACACTAAACTATAAAAACTTATAATGAAATGAACCTTTGAAATGATTCACTTTCTTCCTTTTTCTTTTTTTTTAATTACTCTACATCCGTAACTGCTAGGTTACAAAACAACATTAGATTTTTAGTAGTTCTAAGGTTTCCTATCTGTACAACTATTAAAGAGTTAAATAAAGAAATAAACATTCATCCATAAGGAGTAAAATACGCATAAACCCTAAAATAATTTCACCTACTTATATTCTAAATGATAAAACGGAAAAGTAATATCCATGTGTATAAATAGACAATCTAATATTCAAATACGCAAAGTGCTTTGATGAAACAATTAAGATTTGCATAAATAAAGTGAAATAAATACTCCTTTGAGTTCTCCATTGCTACGGATTAAGATTACCCTCTACAGTCCGTTGTTGATTCATATTTGATTCTATAAGCTTCTGTACCAAGAAATTTATTTTCTAGAAATATCTAATGAATGTTCCGCGGAGTTTATATCAAAGCAGTATAGTTATAATTATCTGTGTAAGTATAAAATTAGTATCTAAAAACTCAACATTAATATAAAATATAACGATTACATTTTTTACGTATTTTATTAGAATTATAGATTTACCACTAATTAAGATCAAATTGAGGGATTTGATGTCAAAGCGAAAACTGACATAAAAATAATTATTTCAACCTCAATTTTAAACTAAAATTATGTACTTACTATGAAACAGGTAGAAATGGAAATTAATTGCAAATAGTGTACCTAATTGGGCTGGTACAGTTTCCATGTATGTACTACCGCAGAGCCATTAGTTGAATGTCATACTTACTCACTAAATTATTTATTACAAAATTATTGGCGCAGTTTCACGCTTTTAATAATAATATTATAAATCGTTAATGATATAAATTATACGATTACACATAAAATATCAAAGATTGACTTAAATTAATTATAATAGGTACTAAGCTTCTGACTGGCTACCATGATACAGCTTTTACTTCGTCTAGGACGACAGAAATAAATCTAAAATTCAGTTGTTTCAGTTATACCTATATTAAAGCAATTTTTGTTTTTAGGATTAGGCATAAAAACTGACTCAAAAGGATTTACGAATTTTTACAGTTATGCCGTTGAAACACAAAGGTTTTCCATGGCAGGTAAATCTCGACATTTTTAGGTCAGCCGTCGTTTGTAGTGTGAATCATTGGACCAATATTTTTAAAGGCAATCTCGAACCGTGTTAATCCAAGGCTCACAAATATTTGCTGATTAGTGTAACAAGATCCTGTCAGGTAACGTGAGAAAGTAATCTGTCATGTTTGCATCGTATAAATAGCTGCCGATCATTTTTGTAGGCTCTGACAAGCGAGCTGTGAACGTGTGCTGAGGCGAAGGAATAAAAGGAAAAAGTATAAGCTTATTTTTGTAGCGATTAAACAGTTATTTACTTAGCCATACTGTGGTTTAGTGATTCACAAAGGACTCTTGTGAACTCTATAAAACATATTTGTCAATTCATAGCTGGCGAATGGCGATACGTGAACAAACAATAATCAATAGAACGGCTGTGAATCCACAGATTATATTCAATGGAGCTTAAATCAATGGGAGAGCCACGGGATTGACAGCGGTGTTCTTATCTATTGAATTACTGTGTATCTCGTTAGCTGTGACACGAGTTTACAACGTTTCAACTTTTACTTTCAGTTTTATCTTGGTTCTTTTTATAGATTTAATGTAAAATTTCTGCTGTTTGTGAGATATTTTGTCTTATCTATAAAATACCACCTGGAGACATTTCAATCCAGATATGAAATGCATAAACATTAAAACGTAGCACTATAGTTAATTCCGCGATGGCGGCGCACTGTAGACGCCCTCTGCCCCACATAGGGGCCACAGGACATTAAGTCAAGTAAGTCACTATAGTTAATTATTGAGACTTGATTTACATAATTTAATATACGACAGCCAAATTTTAGATCATAATGCTTTGGATAATTTAATCTTAGAAGTGCTTCAACGTCATCCAAAATAGCAAAAGGTAAAAGGTTATAGGTAAATTGCGCCAGGAGAGAAACATTATAATAATTTTATCCAAAACCTTTCGACAAAACTTATATTTAACAGATTCACATACACACACAATTAAAAACGCAAACTTTGAAACACATTGTAACACAAATTAAACAAAAACACATTGCAACAATTACTACAATATACAAATCGCTATAAAAAGGTATGAAAATGGCAGCAAATCTAGAGACTTCTTTAAAAGCCTTTTGACGGTCACAAAATGGATTTTAATCAGTGTGATCCGCTCCACACAATACATTAATATTCTCAACCCATCCTATTTGATTAAATCGAACACAATAGAACACGGACGACCAGCCTATATTTTGGGGACAGATTTTATAATGGCTTTCGATATTCGACGGAATATGAATTTTACCTTTGTGCCAATTATTATTGTAACATTAGTTACAAAACAGATTTAGTTTTCGAGATTATTCATTACGAATAATGAAATAATATAGGTATGTTAAGTTGGGTCCATCATCAATAATCAATAATCTCTTCATTGACTAAAGTGATAAGGTTCCAATCCTAATCATTTAGCTCAGCCCGCTACTAATTTTATTGCTTTTCTCCAATATTTCTTCGGACCAAGAAATAAGGCTAAGATAATAATAAGATGTGGTATGATCCGTTATAATTATTGACAGCCTTTCCTTTCGCATTGATTGTATTATTATTTACAACAAATTAATAATTTTAAGCTGTTGAGTTCATTTGTTTGTTTTTAACGCGCTACTGTCAAGAACTACCAGACCGATGTCGAACATTCTTTGACCGGTGGATATTTACGTGATATCTTAGTGCTGACTTAAGTGCTTATCTAACGTTCCAAAACTTTTGACACTAAATAAATATAAAAATACTATAGATTACTGTTAGATATAAAACTGAAACGTTAAGGTAGTAACTACCTAAATGTTAGTTTAAAGTCGCTAGCAATTAACTCATTAAGGACACCTATATGGTTATCAAATCAATGTCTATCGCTTCAAAGTACATATGTTACGTTATATAACATTGCCCGAGGTCCGCTAACTGGTAACACGGTTTGGGTCTACCACTAATGTCAAATCAGAGGAGAAATTACAATGCATTGTGAGTATCCCTTTGTTGAACCAAAATCGATAGAGGGTTGTTATGGAGACCCAATTTGGCTAGCTTGTGGCTAGTTTTCTTTAGGTACATAAAAATTCAACAAGGCCAACGTAAAATTACCCAAAAGCTTTCAGGTTTCCAAAAAATTGGCGTTAGTAAATAAAAAATATGAAATATAAAAATAAAAATATAAAAATATTCCTTTGAAAATATGTAAAAGTTGTTCTACCCATAATTCCCTTGCAAATAAAGAACACGCGAGCATTTACATACCTCAAAGAACATTGTAGCGCTATGTACCTATACATTATGTTATGTATTATTCAAAGGAAAATGCAATTTCAAAGCGTTAGCCTGGATAAGGTGGCTCAGGGGACGCCGCAAATGGAAGTATAGATTGTTAGCATCTATGTGGCTAGATTGCGAAATAAGATGTTTCTATAACTATCGACTACTGTTCAGTAGTTTTTACGTGAAAGAGTAACAAACATCCATACATCCATACATCCTTACAAACTTTCGCCTTTATAATATATATTATATATTAGATTATATTATGAGCTTTTTGTGTCACATTATAATATGAGCTTCAGGTGCATACAAGCTTAAAGTGAAATTAAAAATTTAACTACTTGCGAATTTGATAGCGTTTATTTCATCATAAAGGTCATAAATACCAACATGTAATCAGGGACCGCAAATGAGCTTTAATTGAACTTGATACATTCGCGTTTAAATGGTGCTAGTGCTGGACTAAAATGGCGGAAATATGTGTATGAATTATTAAATTATAGTCGTGCATTTTATGAGTAAATACCAAAATATGGTAAACTAGCTTTCCGCCCGCGGCTTCGCCCCCGTTTTCAGAGAAAAACCTGTTCCCGTAGGATTTCCGGGATAAAACCTATCCTATGGCCTTTCTCGGGTATCAAAATATCTCTATACCAAATTTCATGCAAATTAGTTCAGTAGTTCAGGCGTGATTGAGTAACAGACAGACAGACAGAGTTACTTTCGCATTTATAATATTAGTATGGATTGCAACGTCATTGATATAATATAGACACTTATAGATATTATCAAATTTTATAACTTGAGTAGGTACTCAGTAGGCGCAGACGCAAAATAATGCCTTTTACCGGGGAACGGCATAAATTTATCTATTTTGAAAAATACTAAAATACTTACTCCAGTTGGAGTTTGTTGGTTGGTTGGATTCTTCATCTCATCATCTACTATCTACCATTAAAAATCCTCCATAAATAGTTCAGCTGTCAAAATGTTTAGCCAGAAACCAGAATAAACAATGTGCTAGAATATTTAATCAATTACTGTTTTTATAAAATAACTAATACATTGTCATAATTAATAGTAAGCTTTATTTTATTTATATTAAAGATCCTTCTATCAAAGTACACGAAACGGCGAATAGTTCTTCGCAACCTCATTGCGAATACACGGGTATGCTTGAGAAAATATTTGCATTTCTTCCTCCCTGCAATGATTGGTATTTACATGAATGTGTGCTACCGATGCCTGATAGCCATGAATACACGTAGGCTACTCGGTATTGCCTTATATGGGTCTGGATTTCAATAGACTTTATTCATAGAAATGATTTTCATATTTGGTTTTACGCGAGTATTAGATAGTAATTTCAATATCTATATCATCTATCTAAGTATTTATTTAAAATTATATATGTATGTTTATCAGCCATTTTCCATAACACAAGCGAAAGCTTATTAGAGGATCAGATCGTGCCGTATGTGAAAATTGTCCTGGAATATTTTTATTTACCTACCTTTGACGAAAAAAAACTAAATTGAAGCTTCACAAGTTAAATTATGACGGAAAGAGAATTTAAACCAACACAAAAGTATATAACAAAAAAGTAGAACTTACAAAATATTTCCAGAAATAATCGCAAGCAATGGAAACCGCAGTCTATTTATAGAAATTACTAACAAACTTGTAAGATAAAACCTTTGATAAACGCCGCAATGAATCCTCTCAGTAAATTAGACCCACAGCCAATTAAACTTCATGAAACATTGATAGCGATGGTGTAATCGATAATTCATATCAAACGAACTGCCACTATCAAAGAGAAGGAATAGGAAATTCCGATGAAAACTTTAGTAGTTGGAGTCGATTCCTTGAGTACCTATGCTTTGGGCTTTGGCTCAAATAACAGCCGTAATCGTAAGCTAGCATATCTTTAAAAATGTAATAAGATTATATTGGCAATATATGTTCACTAGATAGTTAAAGAATGTTCCATGAAGCTGTAAGTCGTAAGCAAACGACAAAGCTTATTAAAATGATGCATAAGGGATAACAAGATGATTAAATGTTGTGTGCAATTTTTCAAATCAATGATCGCGATAATTTTACACGTGTATTACTCAATTTAAGTTCAAGTATTACTATAAGAATAGAAACGACTTTAAGCCCAAATAGAACAAAAGAAATTAGACCAAATAGAATTTTTCCAGCGTTCACATCCATTATTATTTCATCTGATAAAGCAGTTTCTAGGAAAAAGTTTATTTTGCATTGGCTATTTTATAATAGCTAGTGCAAAATATACATTGAGTTTATACTCACCGTAAATCCTTTCATAATAAATGCAAACTATTTCCAAGGTTATAATGCATTGATCCAATTAGCTGTTATTAAGGTTTAATGGAAAATCGATATATATTTCCGATTCCAATATGGAAGCTGCAAATTATTTATTAGAATAATCCTTTAAGTCCATTCCTACTCGTGTTGCTGAAGCCGAGTAGGTTCATATTGTAACGTGTTAAATAACGAAGCATTTTATCATCATTTATCAGTATTTAATTTTTAGTATGTAATTTTAATACAATAAAATATTATTGCTAATGTGTTTGATAATTATTTTAAACAGAAATATTTCGATTGTAAAATAGATTACCTTATTTTGAGACAAGTAATTTGGTACCTTATGTCTTTTCTATTTCTTTTTTCAACTTTGTCACAAAAAGAGATTCAATTCGAAATAGGCAAGAAATAGGTCAATTTGAAAATGAAATCAAATCCTTATAATTGGTTGGAAATGTTCGATAAATAAAATGAGCTTTGAAACCGGAGTCAACATGACGAGGGTCACCGGCCTTAAATCAATAAAATAACATCTCATATAACCGCAGATCCATTTCCCAGACAATTTCCCTTTTGACGTTTTATTGTTTCTCTGAATTTTAGTATTGCATTCTTTGAGAAGGGTGGTTTGATATGAAAAGGGGAGACACCTGAAGTAGTTCATATTATATATTGTCTGTCAAGGTAAACTGTAGACTTTAGTGTATTAGGGTGGCATTGATAACATATAAGGAAAAAGAAAGAAACCCCTTTTTGAAGAGGGTTTCATATCCTATAAACAGCTCAAAGCCCATTTGCTACAGAACTTAGTGACTTTTAAAGCATATGCTTTCGTTTAATTTTTATTTTTTTAACAAAAAACTAAACTGCCTTCTAATTGTCAGAACTAGACCACATTTAAATGGAACCATACGGGAGGCATAAACTTTAATTTTTCATAATTGATTATGAAAAATTAAAGTATAATAATTGATTATGAAAAATTAAAGTTTAACCAATATCGATTCACCCAGTCGAGTTGAGACCTCATTTTTTTAAATGAATAATTACACAAATCAACTTAAAATTACGTAATCAACATAAGACATGTCATTGTCCGTTCCTATAACAAAGACCTTTTAGATCCTGCCAGTTTTATCCAAACAATTGCTTTTGTAGGTTATGCTGATGCGCTTACGTAAAGGAACCAGTCAAGTGTCACAAAGGTGATGCTTAATTATTAAGCTCTTTATTAATAGTTGAAAAGATATTTCTTGGTTCTAGATTACTAAGAAAGGTGAGGACAAAAATCTATTAATTACATTTTTATAGATTTTTTTTTTGTATTTTATAGAGTTCATTAAAATAAACTAGATATGGCAATAAATACTTCATGAAATAACATGGTGTTCATTACTCATTGAAAGATAGTAATACCCAAGTAATACCAGAAGTGTTTCAACCGAACCAAAGCCAAATCAAAGAAACGAGGAAAAATCGGACATAAAAACAAAATAGGTAACTTGAAACCATCGAAACTTTCGTAATTCAATAGAAATAAAATTTCCGAAGTTCCTAATAGAAAGACAATAATACAGGAAATTGAATAAAGAACACTTTTGTAATATTTTTTTCGTGTCTATTTGAAAAACAAAGTTTGAATAACAATGGAGAATGAATTTTTACACTAAGCTTTTTATTTTATTAAAGTTGTTCTCTGTGTTGAAAATTCAACATGTTTTAAATGTGAATAAAGAAAAGAAATGCTAATTTTGTATTTTCCATATTTATTTTCAACAACAAAAAAGGGGGAAGTTTCACAATTCACTCCTATGCTCTTTTAACGATTATTTCTTATACTCAATTTCAATCAGTAAGAGCAATTAACCTCACGCTTGCGACTCTAAAAATAAATCTCAAACAACGATAATTAATTATACATCATTTCGTAATAATATTATCTTGAAGAATATTTAATATTCATAGACAATTAGGTTTCAACAGGAGTGAGGTTTCAAAAACCATCGCAGAGTTTCAAAGTAATTTTCGTGGCTGCCTCAAGCGAGCCTTCACAATTATTGTTCAGGAATCTTGTAATTTCTGCTAAACTGTTATTTTAACTGACAATTCGGATTTGATGCCTCTTTATATTTATTATGGGATTGTAATTAACATTTGGAAGTCATTAGAAAGGATTTGTATGGTGCTTTATTTTCATTATGTTATAATTTGTAATTGAGCCGCATAAATTACAATATCAAAAAGAAGAAAACCTCGATTTATTTGCCAAAAGCAGCTTTTGAAAGCCGATTTTGAAGATTATTTTATTAGTAGACAGCTACATTAATCCTGAGCGAAATGACTATATTTTTAACCTGCTGACAATCTTCTCCAGTTTAAGATAAAAGTAGTATATGACATTTAGTAATTACAGGAAAGAATAAGTCTAGATTAGCAAAATAATCTTATAAACTGCCACAAGCTACTTAAGTTGCTGCCAGCCTTTAACCTGTCTACAACGCCACTAAAATGTACACCAGCTAGAAACTAAATTACCAACTCCAACGCTCTAGAATAATCCACTAACAACTACAATATGAATGAATTAAAACAAAAACAATATCTCTACAAAAGCAAGCGAAAGAACGATCCGCTAACACAATCGAAACGCCGCGTCGATTGCACGCACTTGCCGTGAAACAGTTGAGATTGGAAATCAATATCCAGTTATTGAGACCGAGCAGATTGAAAGCCAAATGGACACCATTGTTTGTTCATTGCGTATTAAATGGTTCAGGGAATAATAGTTAGCGGTCAATGGACTTGATTTAGATAGTTTCAAACTTCTTTAGCAGAAGGATTTTTGTTCATAATGTGAGGTTTGCAAATACAATTAAAATAATGTCTCTTTCAACATCAGGTAGATCGTAGTGGGGTATGAGAAGATGTGTGATGTGTTGTGATGACATATTAACACTTCTATTTCAATAGGTATTGCAATGATTAAAAAAATTGATAAAATCGAGGTGACTAAAAGCATTTATTTTCACTTACAAACATTCGCTTGTGGTCGTGGTGGATTATCTACTAATCTCCCAGATATGCATGGGGACAGATATTATAACTACTGTTAATTATAGAGACCTCTACTGCAACATGCTAAAAGACTGTATCTAATATATATATTATAAAAGCGAAAGTTTGTAAGGATGTATGGATGTACGTATGTATGGATGTTTGTTACTCTTTCACGTAAAAACTACTGAACCGATTACAATGAAATTTAGCACACATATAGAGGGTAACTTGGATTAACACATAGGATAGTTTTTTATCCCGGAAATCCCACGGGAACGGGAACTATGCGGGTTTACCTTTGCAAACGCGGGCGAAGCCGCGGGCGGAAATCTAGTATTATATATATAGTATAACTCATCGATAAGCAGTTGCAATGTATGATGTATCCAATAATGAACGGAGGTTGTTTTAGGATGGAACCAAATTGATTGCTGATATGTTTCTTCAATTAAATCTTTAATTCAGTACAAAATCAAGGGGCGTGTACAAAGATTTTTCGCAAACGAGAAGGTCAGTGGTCTTGAATGAATTTGTTTTGGGACGAAATGGTTTTCAGTTCATTGCGTCCTTAATTTAGATTCCATTGGAACCCTGTTTTATTCGAGGATTTCGTACTTTAATTCAATAAAAAGAAGAGATTCACATACTGTTAAAATGGTGTCTATTGAATAAGAAAAACATTTTAGATTAGTAGCAAAATTGGATGTTTTTGTGCATTTTTATTAAACGTAGAGCGTTAGCTATTATTAAGTATTCTGGATGTAAGTGTATGACTATATTTCCAGTCCAAATCGATTTAATTTTAATTTTAAAATCGTTCTCGTATAGTATTATCAAATCGTATGTCAATTACTTTAACTTCACGTTATAATTCTCTATAAGCCTTAAACGCAATTCAACCAATATTTCGTATACTTTATTATACAAATACGATACACACACAACAATATATGCAATATTTCTTTAGCACAAACTCATTATCCACCACACAGGTCAAAGTGATATAAATACAGTAGCTATAAGCATAAGTTCACAGTATCGATTAACGCTTTCCTCTTGACTGAAAGACCTCGATCTTATAATAACTCTTGATTAGTAAAGTAGTGATTAAGACCTCTAGAAGTATTTTATATATATATATAGATTTTAAATGAGATGCGCTTATTAGAACTTGCTGATTTAGGAACTTGTGCTATTTATTCACATTAATGATAATCAGGATCTTTCTACCTAACTTGACTAGAGGCAAAACGCTGTCGCGCTGACTTTTGAAATATTATTTAAAGTAGACTCTACGTGAATGTATTCTTACGCATGTTGAAATTTTAACTTGAGGATGTATTGTTATGAACAGCATCACTATTTATACTAAAATATCCATATAAATCATCATTATAAAAAAAAAAAAAGTGAAGTCCCGTGTCCCCGTAGTGGGGTAAGGGGCAGATGCATTATTCATACATCTGTTTCACTGATCGATTTTCTTTAGGGACAAGTAGGTGATCAGCCTTCTGTGTCCTGCCAGACCGAGACATTTTTTTTTCTTCGTCTCCACCGGGAATCGAACCCAGGACCCCTCGGTTCTACGCTCAAGCGCAAAATATGGTTTCCTTGTAAATAAATCCAAGTATTTATTTTAACATAAACATTTACAACATGAATTAATAATAACAGATACAGAACATTGACGTAATTTGTATTACGTTATAGCAATATCGACTGCTAATAATTATGTAAAGATTATTGCGGTTCCACAGAAAATTGGATCAAAGTATCGAAATAGAAGCTGTAATATCAATCCCAGGGATATAATAGAATATAATCCAATCTAACTATTTATGTAGGTAACGTCGTCCACCTTCTATCAATTCTAAGTCTATCTAATCGAAAAGAAGTTCTTCGTCATATTAAATTCAGAACTACATTTCTATAGTTCATCATATAAAATTAGAAAACACAGTTCACAATATAAAATCAAACATGTGCCTTCGTAAATAATTTGATGTGAGATCTATGTTTATCTTGTCATACATTGTCTTCCACAAATCCACATCAATCGATATTTCCAAATTCTTTTCTTTTATTTTAAATTTCTTTTCAAAATTCTTTTCAAAATTTCAGTATTATCTATTTAATATCTACATTATTTTATTATATCGGATTATCTACTACCCTATCAGCTCGCAAGTGAAGCTGCGGAGTTCGGGTAGTATTATGTTATGTGTGATGAACAACAAACTACTAAATGGTAACTTAAAAGATGTAATAGTACAAAATTATAATTATATCCATGACGTCATTCGAAAAGGATAAACCAGATCTAAAAAACAAACCTCCAGTATACAAATTGCAACTCAGAGGCTGATTGGCGTTTAATGAAACGACGACTCAATCCCGTTCCAGATTATTGAAATGTGGCTGCGGTGATAAATCGATACTTAACTAACCGGCGTTGATAACCTCTATCCGATCTGTATAAACATTTTAAAACAGGTATATAGTATCGCTATCTATCTCTACATCTCTCTCTCTCTCTCTCTCTCTCTACACCTCTCTCTCTCTTATTTTGCCCTATTCCTATATTTGGGCTCGGCCAGTATGGTCTATCCTGGGTTGTCTGTTTGTTCTTTTGGGCTCGCTCCAAGTCGTTCGAAATAGTAGACCACCAAGGCGAGACGTCCTTCCTTTCTTCTATTTGGCAAGTTTTCGAGCTCTATTTAATCCCTATCTATCTCTACATAGAGTATCTATATGTAGAAATAATAAATAATGTAAAAATGTTAACCCCCTTCTCCTTATCCATACTAATATTATAAATGCGAAAGTAACTCTGTCTGTCTGTCTGTTACTCAATCACGCCTAAACTACTGAACCAATTTTCATGAAATTTGGTATGGAGATATTTTGATACCCGAGAAAGGACATAGGCTACTTTTTATCCCGGGAAAATGACGCAATCCCGGAAATCCCACGGGTACGGGAACTATGTAGGTTTTTCTTTGACTGCGCGGGCGAAGCCGCGGGCGGAAACCTAGTTTGCTTATAAACTATAAAGGATCGGCTTCAGGCGTGGCTGTGCAAGAGTTTTTTAAGTAAACTTAAAAACACTGAAAAAGGATCAAGACACTTAATCCAAAACTCAACTTTTTCCTTTGAACTTCAATTATTGATAATTAAATAAATATGAAATAATTATTCCTAGCCGCCTGCTGTCTGCCGCAATAAAAAATTCAATCATATTGTTTCAGTGGGCTGATAGAAAAGCACTAGCATTTACAATATAATCACGTTCCTACAATAAATATTGCGGTCAGTGACATATTATGTTATTTTTCTGTCTAATTTGCTGAAAGGATTTTTCTGTGACTGTAATACGGGATATATAAATATTATCTAAATGATTTTTATGTATGTTATAATATTTATGTTACTCTTAGAAACTGATGTTCAATATAAAAATTAAACAAAGAATTCAAATGCATGTGAAGAGATCAAAGATACATCCGCACGAAGCAAATTAAATAGAAACACTTTATATCTATATGCTTATAGTAAGAATAATTATTATCTTTTTATAAATAGAGTCTCAAGATTACTTATTGCAATGTATTAATATAGTAAAACTTAATAAGATTTGTATTTCATTCTATTTATACATACCAATTAATTTCAAATTGATATCCTAAAAACGAAAATGTTCATGTTATACAAATTATATGATATTCGATACAAAAAATAATACATTACATAGAATAAGATCGTGAACATACGAATAAACATATCGATTTCACTCCAACCTCAGCTTCAGTCAATACAAGAGCCGTAAAGTGAAACGATCTTGAAATAAATGAGAAATAATAAGTCTACTTCATACCACGTCTGCAATAAAACACACGACTGGGATGAAATGTCACAAATCACAGTTATAAGAGCTCCTCCACACGATATTTACATATTTCAGACGACGTGTCTTCAATTACTTAAGCCTCTGATAGACGAGGCTAAATTATGGAACAACTAAGGCAATTTTCGTAGTTTCGCATTCTATCATTTTCCACGCGTTTAACGAAACATACCTAACTTTGGAACAGCGGGCGGCTTAAATCTGTTGTATCTAAACTTACGTGACTATTAAGTTTAAGTAATTCTTTTGGAATAGTGTTCTAAACATAACAAACGAAAGATGTTTCGTTATATATAATTATATTGCTAATAACACCTTCCACCACCTTCTTCTCTTCTAAAAAGAACAGATTATTACTATTATTCCAGATTTCCTTTCCCTACACAAATGTATTTTTTTTCTAATCCCGTTGATTGAAGACTGTGTTTTACTTATAAATTAGGTTAAACGATCAGTAAATTGGTTGAATATAATCAATCAGTAAACAAGAGGCTCACTTCAAAATTGCGGTCAATATCCCTTGAGACCTCTCTGCATATATGAGGTTCAAATTTACCTCTAACGACTGGAATCTTTTCAAGGGTCAAATATATTACAGAATATATGATCTGTATCAATTTGAGCGCTATTTATAGCCTTATTTGCGCAAAAGCTAACATGGATTTAAAATTCGTAAATAATAAAATTGTACATTTGTTTGTATAAAAAGTAAAAACATAGAAAGATTAACATTACTTCCACTCTTAACCAATCGTGATTATTAAGAAGAGAATTTTTTTTCAGTAAAGTACCATCTTTGTTCAATCGTAACACACAAACGTACAATCAAATCTTTCCTCTAGGTATGTATTAGATTAATATTGTATATCTATGTTCTAAGTATAATGCGTTGAAGTACAAACCGACACCCACCCCACAATACTTCAGAGTTCAGACCTTACAATAGATCCATTTCATTGTCACACAGAAATAGAACCAAGACATATATCACGACAGAGGTCTTAAAGACAATCTACTGTATTATATATCGTTATCTAGGTACCTATATGTAGGTACAGAAGCAGGTGCTTCTGTAACCACAGACTTAATATTTAGATAGATGAAACGTTTAATCATAAACCACAATCATACACACAATAAAACACAAAACACAAGTGTCTATAACTTATAGTACATATTTATAACTTACACGCGTTGTACGAAATAAAAAAGAACAAATACTTATTGATTTTCTGAAACAACTGTGCAATAAAGAGAATTGCCAACAGAATATTAATAAACAAAGTAAAATCAACACTCCACACGTTGTATAATAAAAAAACTAACAAAAACTGGAATTGAAATGGAACGAAAGCCATTTAATTCTTTTTGTTTGAGATCGCTTTAATGCAGTTCATGAAAGCTTCTCGGGATTACTTTATATTCATTTTTTCTTTTGAACGATCTAATTAATGTTTTTATGAGATGGATATTTAATAACGTAGATTAATCCTAACGTAGTGTTGTGATAAACGCGAAAGCTTTTACTGAACTGCTTGTTTGTTATTGCAAAAACAAGCTGAACGATTTCTAATTAAATTCGATGTGTGGATAAGTGTGGATACTTAACCAACTAGAAATATTTTGTAGCTTTTGGGCATAAATGCAATTTGTATTTATATATCTAACTAGATACATATCCTAATTTATAACATAACTCGGTAAAGTACTGAACTCAAATGTACAGTTACGTTACAAGCAGATACGAGTATAAACATTAATTAAAACGGGGAATATACTCCGAAACTCTGAAATAAAATACACACTTGTTATCGTTCTTTAAAATATCAGTATATCATAGGAGCTAAAGAAAATACGATTTTATCTCCGATGCAACGTTGATGCGTAGGCATCAGGTTTTCAATTTCAGCTTGTGTAGCGACATCCAGCCAACGTTTTTACGATACCTATTTGAAATATTGATTTTATGATACTTGCATTTTACAGGAACTAAATTTAGACTTCATAGTACTAACTTAACGTCGTTATTTGGATAATATTTACTTAGCTAACTATAGCTTTGTATAAAAACCTACATGACGCGTTTGAAGGTAATTTGAAAGTTTCTTTGGTAGGTACACATGATTTACCTATTGTATGAATGTATGGCATGACTGTTAATCTTTCGCGCTAAAATTGCTGAACAGATTTTGGTGATACTTATTAGTGATGTAGCTTATGTACCAGAATAACATCCATACTAATAGATATTATAAATGCGAAAGTAACTCTGTCTGTCTGTCTGTTACTTAATCACGCCTTAACTAATGAACCAATTTGCATGAAATTTGGTATAGAGACATTTTGATACCCGAGAAAGGACATAGGATAGGTTTTATCCCGGAAATCCTTAAGGAACGGGTTTTTCTTTGAAAACGCGGGCGAAGCCGCGGGCGGAAAGCTAGTAATATATATAATAACAATATAATAATAACACCAGCTAGCGAGGCACAGCTAGAAATTTATCATAATACCTATAGACATCGTCTAAGCAAAATCTATAAAAAATAGTAACATTTTATTTATTTACACTCAAATATTGGTTATAAAATGGTGGACGTGCTGCGAATACCTGTGGCCAATGTTAAAGCCCCATTTTAACAACTCTCAACTTTATATTTATTATCATATGTTTACTATAAACAAAAAACCTATAAATATAAACTGAAATAACAGGTAATCTTGACTTCCTAACTTAAATTAATTTTAATAGTATAAAGGCGAAAGTTACTCTGTCTGTTAGTCTCTTCTTCACGCCTAAACCACCGAACCGATTAAGATGAAATTTGGTACAAAGACATCTTAACACCGACGTGAACTAGAACTATGCGGGATTTTCTTTGACTACGCGGGTGAAGCCGCGGGCGGAAAGCTAGTTAATGATAATAATATGGTGTGTAATAATTTTTAAGGATGCCAGAATGAGGAAGGATATGAATGAGAAATAAATGTCAAATCTAGGTAAAAATAAGTATGATTAATGATAGTGAATGCAGGAACGTGTTAATCGAGAGAGTTGCGATAGCGGAAGCTCATAAATCAAAATATACTTTTACATAGTTTACCTCTGTGACTTTGTCTGCTTTCGAAATGTATATTTTCCCCGCTTTTGCAACATTTTTCATCGCTGCCTTACTCCTGTTGCTTTTAGCGTGATGTTCCTGAGAAACCTTCAACCAACCAAACAAACAAACTCTTCCTCTTTTAGAGAGATCAGATATGTATATACAGATCCCAAATTATTATTTTTTATTTTAATTTCGCAATGGTTTACAATCGTTCAATGTTCCATAACATTTTTGAAACTGAATTAACACAGGTAGCGAGGTAAATTTGAATTTAATGTTACTACCCACCGGTTTTGCAACTCCTTTGACAAAGTACAAACTTAAATCCACAAGTTGGCGGTTCTCAGCTCTATATTGGTCTTAAAATAAAAGTTTATCCGGCTATTTTCAGTGCTCGGTATTAGGTAGGTCATTTAAGGTTAATCAAACTATATACAATATTTTTGCATCATACAATTAGGACACCAAGTCGAGTTTAAGTAGAGCTTAAATGTATCGAAACCATCTATTTAAAAAACATAAGTTACTTAGTAATTTGTATGTTATATCATTTAAAATTAATGTTTCATCTTTATCTAAATTAAACACCTTTTTATAACCCTTTTTATATCTACCGCTATTCAATATCACAAGATACACTAAAGCTTAAACGCAAAACTATAATACATGCAAAATTTCAATAACCACACCAATTTATACTACTTTGAAAATTAATAAACGCAATGTAATAAAAATTACAAAGCAATCATTGGGAACCAAAAACAATGTATCCATCCCAGACCTATGGAGATGCATCAAAAGTTTTATTAAACCTTGATTGGGGCTGTCCGTAGTTTCCATTTTGCTACGAATACATTGCCGTTCCAATACCGCTACGGGAAAGCTTGTTTCGTAGCGACGTTTCAGTAGTCAGTATTCAGAATAGAATAAGTCGACTCATCCTTTCAGCGAGCTGAGTGTGGTGAGGGATTCGGCCGGGAGAGGCTGGCGTCCCGCGCAGTGGTGTTTCGACCGTCGCCCTGAGTGCACGCCGCGCCGCGCACACACACACGCACCCGCCGGTACGCGACACGCTCACACACGCATGACCCGCACCCCACCCCCGCGCCCCTTTGACCTTCAAACCTTCAGGTGGATAATGCGTTGCACACTTGGCTGAAATGCTCGCGAGCAATCGTTATCCATCGCGGCTCTTGCATGCGCTTTTCCCAGCCTCTACATATATGTCGTAGATTGTTTTCGATGTTTTTAGTTTCGAATTATGAACGCTGATATTTCGTGAACATATTTAGATGAATTTCCCCGTTTTCTATTGATTACTTTTCACAATACCCAATATATCTTCTGTTTAAATATCACTTTTAAATGGGAAAACATTTTAATTTCAATGGAAATGAAAAATACATCGGCCTTTTGCATTTAATCGTATTTCTCCGTAACACTTGTTGAATGCGAGGATAGAGCGAGCGAATTTGTTATTTTGTGGAGCTTTTATATTGAAGTATATATTATTACTCTTTTTATTTACCTTTCTCTAGAAGCACTTGTTGCTCATTGCTCAAACAAATTAATTCAAAAGCAGATTGTACAAAGCAGTAAAGTTTTATAGAGCTTTAAAGCTAGTTAGGATTTTATAAGTTCATTGTACTTCTTTACACAAGAATAGAACAAAAATAGTGAAAAATCTTTAGTTTCCATCAATGCGAAGATTACAAAGTATACCAATTTGATTATTATTGAAGTTTCAAACTACATTATTTATATCTGATAAAACCACTAGAAAATAGATTGAGGAATCGAATTGTCTAGAAAAATTGTATGCTTTCCTTCTTGTTTTACTGTGTAGACTTATAGTATTTGAGACTTTTTGTATTATTTAATTTATAATATTGTTCAAAAGTGTTTATAAATATGAAGAACAGTGTCATATTATATTATGTATCTACTAATTGTTATCTGACTGTTTTAATTGTGTCGTATGCAAAAGTTATGATTATGATAAATTTATTTTCATTGGGGTTATTATATTATGTTTTCGTTTTCAAACCTGCAAAGTATATTTTATATTTAAGTTAGATACTGTATTAAAAATAAAAGTCTATAACAATGACAACAAACATATTCGTTATTTTAAAATGACAAGCAATTGCTGCCGTGCATTCATTTAAATTATATAAACCAAAGCGAAGACATTCAAAATCTTGATATAGACTTTACTTTTACAACATCAACATTGACAGTATAATTACAATTGAAAATATTTATACATCTTTCTTTTTAACCATCTCCGTCGAAAATATTTCCCAAGCTTTCAAATTTATACATCAGGAGCGATCCGTGACTAAAATCAAAAGGGGTTTCAAATCAGACCTGTCAAAAGTTGATGAAACGGCGAACTCTCGAAAAAACCTTTCATTTGCACTTAGAGAATCGTTTTACATAAAATCTCACTCAGAGAGTCTTTCTACACTCAGTCAAATATTCAGAAAGATCTCATTCGGATTTAAATTAAGCCTCCGACAACATTGCTTCGTCTTTGAAAAACTGAGATATTCTAAAATGCGTAGATAAAAATTCCACAGAGCGTCTCAATTAGGTATGTTTAGTTAAGGAATTATTCTTCGAATGATCTTTGTTTTCTATCTTCGGCTTATTCAGTTCTTTTTTAACTTCGCTTTTAACAATAGATCTGTACCTATATTTAGAACCACTGCCCTTAAACAAAAATAATATGCTGTTTATAATGCGCAAATTAAAATTATAACTATTTCGGCGTCTTATAATATCTACAAATCAGCTTTAATACATTAACACATATTCGATTACGATGAATTCTCGTCTTTTTGGTCAAACGGAATAAATTATACTAAATGCATTGTAATGAATTCCACAGAAATGAATATAACAATGATGAAATAATTACTCAACAGAAACACATAAATAAGGAGTAAATAATATGTCGTATGACCGATATTAACGAGGTTTCGTTAAAATGCCAAATTATTCAACGTTTAAAATGAAGTACATATAACTTAATCAAAGGAAAAATTATCATTTTAAATAAAACTTTATCAATACAAATATATGAACTACATACTTGTATGTAGTTCATATATTTTATATTGTATTTTTTATTTAATGTTTACCAATCAATTTACTTTGATGTAAGTACATAAATGATCCTGAGACCTGAGTTCTTCCTAATGAATAAATAAATAATAAATATTCCTTTGAAATTTTCTTCGATTCTTATAAATAC